>JBANCV010000485.1:0-36278 GCA_037040105.1 Amiota albilabris | reverse complement strand
CAAAATAAATATTGATGATTAAATTTAAATTCATGTGTTTTTTTAACAATTCCGGGTACTTTTTATACAGAAGGTATTTCCTTTTTTTTCGTTTCTATCAATTCTTTCTTTTTTATTTCTTATCAACTGTACAATAAATACAATAATCTCTGACATTCTGATAGATTGCCGTTCTGTCTATTTCCCTTTTGGTTCTCATTGTGAAACATAATCACTCATCTATGGCATTTTGAAGATCTTAGCTTGGGTTACACCTAACAAACTTTAACAAGTTCATGCTTAGATTATGTTGATAAAATCAAATGATTAATGATTATAAAATGTATTTCATAAGAAATTCTCAAAATAAATTCATTGAAAGTCTATGTATTAATTGTAAACTTACCTTTATGCATGAATGTGATTAATTTTGGTAACATTTTGGTTTTATTTTTTCCTTCTAAAAGATCAAAAATATGCCTTCTTAACAAAATTTCCACTGGCAATGGCAGTTTATGTTAGCTAAATTCTATCTTTCAGGCTTTATGATGATGACGATAATGATGCTGTTGATGCATACTGTTGGATGCCACTTTAACTGCTTCAAATGATCATTATATAATCCATTCAAATTGCAACATATGATAATAATAATAATAATAATACTGATGATGATGATGATTACAGTCGATAACAGTAATGATATTGATTATGATGAAGAAGAGTAAAGTTTCTTTTATTATTAGTTTTGGATATTCTGATGTTCTTCTTCTTCGATTGATTTCAAATGTCGTTTGAAAACCTTTTTGTTTTTTTTTTTTTTTTCAATTTTGCTTTACAAAATTTGTCCTCATGACATAAATTGTCCTTTTCTGAATACTTGTATTATTAAATATTATTATTAGTGTTGCTGTTGTTGCTGTTGCTGTTGCTGTTGGTTGGACCCATTGGCTTTTATCAATTTTTCATCTGAAATGAAAGAATATTTAAAGAATTTTTACTTTTGAAATAGTACATAGTATATCGTTATAGTATATTTGGAAATTCAGTCGGTTCGTTTTTATCATCATCATCATAAAATTTGAAGTTTTTTGTTTGGTTTTTGCTTGGTTTCATGGTAAAATTGAAGTTTTGATTTTCTTACTCTTCCTTTTTTCTTTAGCCTATTCTATACTTTTGCTCATATGCTGCGTCATTTTATTGGTTTCGTTGGCTTTGTTACTACTACAATTTTGGCAATGCGGATAATATTCTATGCAATTTTGTTCTATAGACATGAATATTATATACTTATGTATCCATAAATACACACACACACACACACACACACACAGAGGCAGAAGCATATGAAGCAACGTGTGCCAAACCAGAAACAAATACACTCACACACACAAACACACACACACACACACAGACACACACATATATATATATATATATATATACATACACCTATTGAACTGCCCTTGTACAATGCAGTGCAGTGACTATATGAAGACCAGGACAAGTGAATGTGTTTGAACCGAGTGTATGTACGAGTATCTGAGCTGAGCTGAGTGAGTGAGTGTGTGTTTGCATTTGAGGGCATGCATAACTCAAAGAAAGCATGAAAAACAGGACATTTTTCCTTAATGTCAGGATGGCTTGCTACTGTTCTTGTTGTTATTTTAGTTTGGGTATTGTTGGCAAACACAATATGCCTTGCCCGGTCTTTATACTCATATATACATACAAAGCAACTGCAATTCCGTTGAAGATACACAGATACAAATACTCTTTTATGTACAAATGGTCGTCTATCTGTTTGCCTTACTGCTTTTCTACTGACTTTGGCAGCATTACAACTGCGGGTTCCAACTACCAATGTAGTCGACGATGATGATGATAACGATGACAACGACAACAACGACGATGAAGAAGGAATTGAAGTTACAAAAACCGCAATAGCAATAAAAGCAGCAACATCAGCAAGATTCAAGTTGTAGAGAAATGCACGCAAACGTTTGCCTCTTAACTCAACTCAACTCAACTCAACTCAACTCAACTGAACTGAACTTAACTAAACAACAAAATTTTGAGGCTGGTAAACTCATAAACGTCGTCTACATATGTGCTATCTATCTACCTATTACAAATATGAGCTGAAGGAAACAAGGAATATCCAGTCAGTCAGTCAGATACATGCAACATCCTTCGGTATCTCTAGCGGAATATGACAAACAAACAAACAAACAAACAAGCACATTCATTCAACCACTTGCATATACACAGAATAACATATGCATATATATATACATACGCACACATTGATACATGCATATATAGAAATTATTATTATTTCTAAGAATTTACAGAGATCTCACTATGATGAAATTGTGAAGGAAATCAAAGAGCCAGGATACGCCACATACGGAAATAAATGACAAAAATAATGTTAACGCAGATAAGGAAATACAACAACAATGAGAACAACAATAAAAACCACAACAACAATGACAATGACAACAACACACATACATACACAAGTATTATATGAACGAAAAAGTTTTTACCTATGAGTAAATCTTTCTCCTATTTGATTGAATGAATGAGTGACTGAGTATCTTTTGTATTTATTTATTTTGGTCAATATGAAAATGTTATTTTTTTAAAATTGTTTTATTATTTGAAATATTAATTTTCTGTTAAATTGCTTTTACTTTTACTTAGATATTCATACTAAATTTTAATATATACGAAAGCAGTTAGAGAAAGTATAAGTTTATATACTATATTTTTCATTTTCAAGCATCGATGTTATTTATATTAAAAAAAAAAAAAAAACAAATGCATTAGATTGACTGATTTCTTCAAAGAAGTTTGAAGTATTTTGTACATAACTTATGTCTTGAATTTCCCGACCAAACTATAAAAATATTATCTGGTTGGTTGGTTGAGGATTCCGAAATTTGCCAATATCATGCATAATGTGTTGACGATAAAACACAATGATATATGATAAGTAATTGAAAACAGTCAAATCGCAAATGAAAGACTCAATATAAGTAGTAGGCTATAAAATACGTGTATAACGTATACAGCATTAGCCGTATACGTTTTTCAATAATAAATATACTTATTAATAATGTACAAGCAATTGATTCATATCATTGCCCCTTAGGGCTTTCAAGCATGGTTCGCTGCTTAATTCTTAATTCTTTCCCTGAGAAAAAAAAAAAATGGTGGTGTCAGTTATATAAATGCATACTTGTATATAATATGATTTATTGTAGGCATAAGGCTTCATAAACCATCTGAGATTGATGGCCTTAAGCAAGCTTACAAATAAAAATCAGATATTTGCAATACTTGATGGCACTTGAAGATACTCGAATGAAGGAGAAGATGAGCACTTGCTATGGTTATCAAGATCCTACAGTATTCAATTTATAAGTTTATCAAGTTTAATATCGGAAAATCAAGTAAATAAAATCAGTATCCGATCATATGGATGGATAAAAATTATAATCTAGTCTTTACTTCTTTTATACATACAAGTTAAGTAAAATCTATTTTTTTACAAAAGAACATACTTACATAACACCTAAAGGACTCAGAACATGTGTTACATGTAAAAGAGGAGAAACCTTATAGTATAGGTAGTTTATATGTATTTTAACATATATGTAACACAATAAAATACAAATGGATCAGGTGCAAAATGACAAACCTCTCCTCACTTTCCCATGACTTTTTAGTGTTTAAAAAAAATACCAAATACCATTTGTCATATTTCCATGATAAGATTATGCCATGCTTATTTGTACAATTTAAATATATTGCAGTAAATTATTGTCGCAAATTTCTTAAGGTTAGGCATGTGACAACACCATAACCTTAAAGTATTAGTGATTTTGTACCAGCATTACATAATCTTTTTCTTTAATTTCAAAAAATCTGCAGTTGAGGCGCATTAAAGCTTATAGAAGCATATGGTGAGGCTGCTTTGAGTGAAAAAAATGTTGTCGAGAGTGGTTTCAAAACTTTATGAATGCCGAGTTCGATGCTGAAGACAAAGAATGCATCTGCCGGCCGAAACTGTACGAATGAATGACAATGTGAATGGCAAAACGAATGACAAAGGGCGGTAGTTTATTTTTCCAATAGCACGATTTTTCTGGTGTTCTTAATATAATGTTGCGGGAGAGCGACCCAGAACCCGAATTAAAAACTAAAATACAATTACGCACAGTGAAAGGCTGGCTGTGACACTTAGTTATTTGACGACCCCGACAGTTTTCCAAGTTTGGACTACCTGTTTCGCGTACAAATGGACAGACGGACATGGCTCAATCAATTCGTCTCAAATGTGGTCTGCAATGTCTCTTTCTTTGCATTACAAACTTCATGACAAACTTATAATATTATTCACTCCCGTCTAAAAATGGAAAAACTGTACCTTAAAAAATATGAATTCGACTTCATCTTTGTCATTCATTATCATTCATGCTGTCGATCACAAAAATCGGCTTTCACACCACAGTGTTATTTGTTTTGCCATCAACAGATGATGATTACTTGAATGACACTATGCCAATCGTCACTCATCTATATTAAAGACAATTTGTCATTCGGTTTAAATGCATCCTTTCATTTAAAGTGACTGACGTCATTTAAGATCGTTGGGAATGAATTAAAAACAAAAAAATAATGCATACAATGCATACATCTTTATATTGCAGTTCTGATGTGATTTCTTTTATGATTCAATGCAAACGAGCATTTGTTGTTAAAACAATTCACACTTTCAAAATTACCCTCGTAGCAATGATCCAATAAATGTACATAGGTGTACAAAAAACACACAAAATAAGAAACTCAAAAAAAAAAAAAAAAAAATCTATGACATGTAATCTTACATACTCAAATGCCGATCAAGCTCATTTATTGATGGAAATAACAAATCCGTGAATGAAAATGTAATTAAAAATCACAATATTGACATTGCTTAAGATTTAAATAACCCCGTTAGATAATTAAGTAGAAAGCTGACAATTTTTTGAGGAAAAAAACTCAACACTCACTACCTTAGTCTTTTTATAAATATTTTACTAGCACTATAGTAGTATTTTCTAGTTTACCTTCAGAGAGCAAAAAATGGCATAGTTAAAAAGCTAAAAGTATCTACGTATTATATTCTCGTCCTCAATAGTATGAATCAGTGGTGGTTACTGATGCTGCTGTAATAATTGGTGGAAATGCATTAGATGCAGCCTTACAAACATTGCGCCTATGTAAACTGGACTCATTGGCTGAGAAGAACATGTTGTTCGATGATGTTGTACCTACTTCAATCCTATATGGAGCACAAATATGGGCCTTAAGAAACTCTGAACATTTGGAAATAGTCCAATCAACCAATTATAAAAAAAAATAAAAAATTCCATTACCAAAATGTACATCAATTAAACAACTTGGACTCAAATTAGGCACCCTGAAATTATTATCGAAATACATATCGATAATTTATCAAATGGGAGCACAGAGATTTAAAAAAAATTCCTCAGTTAGACTATTGCAGTTACATTGTCATATGAATACAGAAACTGAATATAACTCGGCTAACTCAATTTGAAGTATAATTTAAGAACATTGGCATATCCTCCATGTAGAATCACCAATGTGCAGAAAAGTGGAAAAATATGAAAAAACTGCCGAATAACGCAGGAAGTGTTCAGATGTGTTAACTCCAACTCGCTGAACTACACAATTTCGTTTGTGAAATATTCCCATACTTTTTCCAGAATAACAAATTCTAGTTTCATAACATAAAGCAAAGTCGAAATTCTTGTCCGTTTGGATACTCAGAACGTCTAAGCCATGCAACGGATTTTGATAAGATTTTCATTGTCATAATTTTCTGGAAGGTTATCATGTATATAAGCAATTGATTCAACAATAAAAATATTTAATTCATTTGCAGTTGCTGCTAAATAAAAATATAAATTAAAACCTTACAAAGTAGGATGTGTTGGTGGTATCTAGTAATTGGTCATTAAATTTAGCATAAATGGGGTTTTTACAAAAATTGAGCAATGCCATGAGAAATCAAATGGAAAGCCTTCATTGTTTTTTATTTGAATATCCGATTTACTCTGGATCAAGAAAAATACCATTAAAATAATATTCAGTTATTCTTGGAACATGTTGGAAGGATTTTCAATCACTTTTTGTTTAATTCGTTCCGAAATAAAAATTCTACGTATTAAGAGAAAAAAATTTATTAATGATTTTAAGAAAGAAGAGTATGTGAAGAATATTGCCAACAAATTCAGCATACATCACAGAACTATAAGTCGATTTCATTGCTCTGGTTCATTAGAAACCAAGCATTGTGGTGGCAGACCTCGTAAAACAAGAGCACAATATGATAGATCAATCATTGGTATTCTTAAAAGTGATTCATTAAATATTTCACAAAGAACAATACAACGATGTAGTGTTGAATATATTGTAAAAACATAAAGATGCGTGAAAAAGCAATTCATGAAAAAGAATCGTCTAGCGTTTCTTGAATTTGCAAGGCCTCATGTCAAGTGGACTACTGCCAAACAAAGTTCAATAACAAAGGTTCCGATGGATTTAGGCTGGGCTGTTCAATTACGCAATTCCAATACCATAGACAATCTATGGGAAATAGTAGATTGGAATATAAAACATGAAAGCTGTAGCAACAAGGACTCTCTCTTCACCCAGGTCGAATTGGTTTGGCAAAACATTTTTATTGAACTTTTAAATACACGTAATTTAATTGACTCCATGCCAATTAAAAAATAACGGCTAAGCTATATAATATTAAGAAAAATATTTGTATTTCTTTTATATTTGATTTCCTGGTTTAATTTTGTTGCGACGTTTTTAAGGATATAGTTATATACGTATTTGGATTAATACTTTTGTACGAAATGTTTTTATATGTATTTAAATTCATGGAAACGAAAAATATTATGACCTTCTTTGCAATTTTATTGAGAAAAGTATAGACATAGTAACTTTCGTGCTTTAGTTTTGTCGAATACTGTACAATGTATGCTAAAATTCAAGGTAAGTATATAAATATTCTTTCTATATTATAAGTACATACTTACTTACTTTATTATGCTCTTCACCGGAGTGAATAGTATAATAAGTTTGTCATGAAGTTTGCAACACACAAAAGGAGACATCACAGACCACATAAAGTATATATATTTGTGATCAGCTCGATAAGGCGTGTTGATTACGCCATGTCCGTCTGTACGCAAACTAGTCCCTCAGTTTTTGAGCTAGATTTCTGAAATTTTGAACATACGTTTCTTTTTATCTCTGATTTCATTTGTTAAAATGAGCCTAATCGGACCACTCGAGACATGGGTACCCCCCATACAAATCCCTACTCAAATTCATGTTCTTATTAGAAAAACGTTTTCATTTATTGTTCAATCGAAGTTAGACATTATAAGTTTCTAGTCCATATCCACCAAACATGTAAATTTTGTGATCCTAGAGATACCAGAAGGGGTACCTCTCATACAAACCCCAAATTCATGTTCTTATTAGAAAAACTTTTTTGTTTTTTATGCTATTACAATAAGTTTCTGTTACATATGCATTAACCAAATAAATTTCAAGATCCTAGGATTATTGGATCGTATAGCTCCCATACAAAAACGTTTTCTAGGTGCTTTATGAAGAGTATTACATATATACTACTCTTTTTTCTGGTGTTTTATTATGTACTCTGCATGCATTTAATCTATCTTTGCGTACTACAAGGTGAGTCTGAAAATAAGCTATCTAACCTTAGTTCAGTTTTGTTTGATATAATACGAGGGCTGCTTTTTAAGTCTTGAGACAGAAAAATAATAACAAATATGTATCATCGAAAATGACTTTATTGTTTTTCAAAATATTCTCTTTGAAGATCAATACACTTTTGCATACGATTGGACCAATTTTCGAAGCACTTTTACCACTCGCAATAAGGTATCTCCAAAACATATGTTTTGAACGTATCAACCGCTTCTTCAGGCTTTGGAAAACGTTGACCTCGGAATTTATTTTTGGTGTGCGGGAATAAAAAGAAGTCATTGGGTGCCATCAATTCGACGTTTTGAGTATTTGAAAAGTCACTTGTTTGAGCCCATGTGTGAGAGCTCGCATTATCGTGGTGGAGAATGATTCGTCTTCTGCGGTTGGTTTTTCTTATTTCTTCGAACACTTCTGGCAAACAAATGATGGTGTACTATTCAGAATTAATCATTCTATGTTTCTTTAATGGCACGGTGGCAGTATGTCCGGTTATTCCAAAAAAACAGAAGATCTTCGTGCGCGAACAAATTTGGTTGGATTTGGCTCATCTTGAAAGACCCATACAGTCGACTTCTGTTTAGTTTCAGGCTCATATGCATAGATCCATGATTCATCACCTGTTGCGATCTTATAGACGCCTTTTGAAGCACGGCGATTGAATTTTTTCTACATTTTTTTGCACCAATCGACACGAGACTTTATCACGCACAGCATCAATGTTTTGTGGCACAGCAACCGATTTTGGATGACTTTCACGAAATTCGTCCTAGAGAAAACAACGACTACGATTGAATTCAGAAAACCAGCGAATCAAGGTGGCCCTGGATGGTGCTTCATCAAGAAAAGTCGAAGCGAGTTGATCAGCACACTCTTGTTGAGTTAATCCACGTCGAAAATCATAAAAAATCATTGCACGAAAATGTTCACGATTTAATTCCATTTTTTAGCAAGTCACTGTAAACAATACAAACAGCACTCGTATGACAAAACGTTCTGAGTACATTTATCATTAAAAACGACAAGCTTTACGATTACAATACCAATGTCTGATTTGACATATCAACATTTGTGTTGCCATATCTCAAGACTTAACCAGCAACCTACGTAGCAATATATCTGGGTTAGTTCTTTAATAAATTTCATCATGTCAATTTTCCTGCTTAAATTGATTAAGAAGTTTATGTGTAGAGATATTATATTCAATTCCTTAGATAAGATTTCAGTTGTCGCATATAAAATGTAAATTATAAATGTTGTATATTGTATTATTTAGTTCCGATAATATTCTATAAGTTACATTGTCTGCATTATTTCCCAAGTTTTAAATATTCTTATTTGTGCCATTATTTATATTTGCCATATTGGCGTAGCTTATATTTTTATTTATGAAATTGGTTTGGACATGGGTTTTTTTGGTAGAGAGTTTTTTTTTTCCCAAACCTAAGTTTTTGTTGGAGAAATATAAATATATAAATAATAAATAAATAAATATACAGAATATTGTTTCTTTTTCCTGGAATATATTACTATTCATACATTCTTTGCAGTTATATTGTCCTCCGCATTTAACGCAGTTGGGTCTGAGATGAAAATTGCATTGAAAAATGCATCGGTAGAATAAGGCTTTGATTGCTTTGAATTCGTTTATATTACTTTCCGCAGAGATTTGAACCAAAACAAAAAAAAAAAAAAAAAAGGTAATGGGGTATTTTGCTTTTTGCAGCTCTGGTGGTAAACTGGGTTACACTTTTGACTTTTGGGCTTCCTGTTTCAAATTTGCAAAGTTCCGCAAAAATTTCATTTGGATTTGTGATAGAACTCAGACCTTCAATAGTTGGGGTTTTGTTTTGAAGCACTTGGGAGTGTATGTATAGAATTTCACTTTGGCTTGCTTGAGATAAGTTATTAATTTTGGGTGTGCCATTATTGTTCTTGTTGTTGTTATCAACTTGTATGATGACACTGGTACTTACAATAGTGGGTTCATTCACTAACATTGCCTCCGTTTTGACTTTCTCGAACATGTTTTCCAAATTCCCCTAAGTATATGATGTCTTCATCCAGAATATAATACTGTTTGTTTGTGTTGTTATCAGACATGTTAATGGTATTTTTCCGTTTTCTGTTTCTCACATTAAGTATACAATATTTTCATTGTTATTGTTGTTGAATAATTTTTTCATAGCACAAATCTTATTTTATTGATACATTATTTTATATTTGATGATCGCAGCATAACGGACATTTGTCAGACGCTATTGCACTTTACTCTGTGGTTGTCTTTTTGGTTTTATGCTTACCATTTTGGGAAACACAAAAGCGCGAATTGATAAGACGTCTGCACAGGCTGGCAATCAAACTCGAACTATAGTCATAATTGCTGTGAAGACTTTTTAATATGAAAAATTTCCTTGTATAAAATGTATTTTGTGCAATGGTGTTGATTCATCCAATATGCAGTTTTGTGGTTATTGGCCAGCCATCACCAGAAAACTACTCTTAGGCCACAAATATGATTAAGGCTTAATTAGAATTTCGAAGAATTTACAGTGAATGCCTTCCAGGAATTTATCTTTCATCTTCTGTCAATTATCAGGCCACCATAGCTATCGTATTATGTACCTATATGCAATTCTAATTTGTGTTCAGTTCGCTACTAATTCCAGTGAATGAAATGTACATACATATACATTTTGTATCAAGTGTTGGTCATTCAATTTGTGGTTTATTAAAAATAGCCATAGGATTATACTTTACTTTCATGACTATTATAGCAATACAACAGGAGACTCCCATTTATCCTTCTCATATACCCACTCACACACCCACCATACTAAGTAGACCTTAGAATTCAATTTCAAAGGTATTTTATCGTATGTCACTTGTCAGGCTTCTTTCTATGTGCAAAGAAATAAATGCAATTTTACCATCATCATTATCATTCTACATGACCTTAAATTTCATACACAGAAACAGATTTTAATTTCCAACAAGTTATGTTGACTAATATGTAAATGATGATTGGAAATAGTCAAAGGCTTCCATTTCAATTTTTTGGATTTTTATTATGATTTTGATGGAAATTTTTCATTTCAAAGGAAAATAAATTACAAGTTTTAACATTGAAAATTGAAGAATATTTTACTGCATATTCTTTATTTTACTTTAAAAAAAAAAAACTTAACTCGTACTTTTTAGGGTTCCGTACCCAATGAATGCTAACATGACCCTGCTTCTAAGCTTCCGCTGTCAGTTGAAATTTTCACACAAGAAATGTGTTTTTAATATGATACTCTAAAAAGTATGAAATACTTAAATATTTTGCAAATATTATCACTTGTGCCATCTGTGTGTGACTTGATCATTTATTGAATATATTGAAAAAAAGGTGAGCTCAGTTCTTTAATGATCATCTCTTTCATATTCAAATGGACTAAAGTCAAGTATGGTCTTTGAAATACTCATTAAAAAAATATACAATATCTAAGGAACCCTCCATGTGTGGGTCCGACCCGCACTTTGGACGATTTTTTATAAACATTTATTTATTGGGTGACTTTTAAGCTTTATTCGGAAAAACTAATACATAATACCCATAATGCCCATCATTAGCTATATCTTTTTCCATCTTTCAGGTAGCTTACGGATTCCATGCATTGCTACATCGACGGGAACAAGTGGTAGTCGAAATGATTAATGTCTGGTGAATTCCGCGGGTGGGTAGGATATCCCATTTTATTGCCTCCAAAGCTGTGAAGCAAAATCACTTTGTCGTATCTTTTGGCATATTGGGGGTGTTTGTAATGATCCTCAATGATGGTTTCGTTAGGCTGGATCAACTCATAAATAGTATTGTAGAACACACCGACCTGATCCCAACAGGTGCACAACATTACCTCCTTGCCATGAATATTTGGTGTGGCTGTTGAAGTTAATGCATGACCAGGCTAATCCCATGATTTTTTGTGCTTTCAGATATCACGTGAAAAAACGATGTTCGACATCTCAAGGCGGAAGGAAATGATGACGAATGAATGGATAGCATGACTAGCGAGTTATGCCAACTTTTGTAAGTCCCTTAAAACTTATTTGTATAACCAATAGTTTTTAGATTTTATCTATGGTTATGGAATTGTCTTAAAAGTGATTCCATATAAATATTATACAATATTTACTTTTTACTTTATCTTATTCAATCTTAAAACTAAATCGCTTTGTATAACTCTACAGATTATTATTGTAGATATCAAAAGGATGTTAACTTTGAAGGCAATTTGGTGGGCTCATTTTATTTAATCCGAAACATATTACTATAAAATTGAACGGTTTATGGCATCATAGATACAAACCTACACACATAAATACACTCACCATAGATGGAATATAGTTTTGTTGTTGCCCTCAAAAGTATGCAATAATAAAAATTCTTAAAATTGCTTACTGGTTTATGTTTGAGGTATAAAAATAAAAATAAAAATAAAATATTAAAAGTATTTTTCGAAACCTTTTTCTTTATCTATTCGATTGAAACTACAATATATATATATATATATACATGTACATGTACATAAATTGATACATATACATACAAACATGTGTATATGGTATATGGTATATGGTATATGTATTTGTAGTATATTTATAAGAAGATGAAAATGTTAAGAAGTCGAAAAGTAAGTAGCAACAGGTACAAAAGGATAAAAGAAAGACAGTGAAATAGAAGGATGATCATGACACAATGACACCATGCAATACGAATAACATCAATTTAAGGTTCAAATAAATTTTGAAAAAGGAGTAAAGACAAAAGTAAACAACGATAGAAATAGGTAGATAGTGTGGAGCGAGTTACAATAGGTAAACTTATGCAGAATACTAAAACAACTAGCATTGTATCTATAATAGCTGCCTAGAGGCAATTGATGGGAGAGTGAGTTAATGGGTTAGTGGGTTGTTGGTGTTGGTGTTGGTGCTGGTGTTGGTGGGTTCTTGCTTGCGTGGTTGGTTGATTGGTGGAGATAGAATGAAATCAAATATTTTTGAACATTTATCGGCTTAAAGAAAATGACAGCGCGAGATGTTGACGTTGAAGAAGATAAAGTTGGCAATCACTGGTTATTGTTTTTGTTCTTGTTAGTGTTGGTGTTGCTGTTGGTATTGGTATTGGTGTTGCTGGTGTTGCTGGTGTTGCCTAAAGCGTGTGCGACCAGAATATAAAACCTGCTTAGAAGATATTCATATGTACAGTAACTAGATATACATATGTATTGTATGTATACAACAAATAAAAAGGAAAATCTATGTATGAATACACATACTATGGCATTCGTGTGTGTGTGTGTGTTTGTGTATGTATATTCATATATATATATATGTGTGTGTGTGTGTGTGTATCTCTCTCTCTCTCTTTCTTTCTTTCTTCTTCTCACTCTCCCTCCCTCTGAATGTGCGAGGGTAATAAGTGAGTGTTTGTGTGATTTTGTGCTTTTGTGCTTTGTTTTTTTGTACTTAAATAAAGATTTTCATGGTGGCGGCGACATTATTCGCTTCGAAAATGGCGGATTCACGCAACGTTGACTTTACGAAAGACAGCTTTTAACGGGAGAATTGCTTTTGCTTTTGCTTACTTTGTTTTTGTTTTTGTTTTTATTATTGCTATAAGTATATAGAAATAAGTACATATGTACAAATATTTACATGTCCTCAAAAATGAACACATATGCACACAAATGCAGATGTTAATATACAAATGTATCTATGTATGTCTGTATGTCTCTATATTCATTGTGAATGAACAAATAAACATAGACAAAGTGTAGAAGTGTCTTTACTTTGTGGCATACAAATGTATATATGTATATAAAGATAGATAGTATATGTGTATGACACACATATGTATCTAGCAGATATCCTTAGAAACAAACATTTATACAATATGCAATATGTACTTGTATATAATTTATTTATTTATTTTTGTTTTTTTGTTGTTTTTTGTGAATCTTTCTTTGATTCACTTGATTAAGAAAGCACAAAGCAAAACTTTTGTATTTTCTTACTACTTCAAATGAATAATCAAACAAATACACAGACACACACCCACACACACACATACACACATACACACACATTGATACGCATATAATAGTTTAGTATGCGCTGTCAACAGATATTTCTTAAAATTGAAGTTAAGTTATCTTGACTTGACTTGAATTGAGTTGCGTTGAGTTGCTTTGAGTTGAGTTTTTGTTGAGTTGAGATGAGTTCAGTTCAGATGAGTTGCGTTGAGATGAGTTGCTTTGCGTTCAATTTACTTGCCTTGAGATGAATTAAGTTTAGTTCATTTTTCGCATAAAATATATACTTTGGTAGCAAATGAGATGCGCGTAAATGTCATGAGCCTAAGTGAAAAGTTAACCAGAGTTAAGCCAACGATAACCAAATTAAATGAAAACGCAAAGTGCCACACACCCATATACACAAACATACATACATACACATGTATGTACTACATACATATTTTGAAACAGTCATTAGCTTCATATGTATGATTGTGTGGGTGTGTGTGTGTGTGTGTCAGTTAGTGTATGAAGAAAGCAAAAAGGAAAATTATTGCGAAAGAATCAGATTGTTACCAGATTTTGACAAACCACCCAACAGACCCAAACCCAAACTTAAGCCCAAGTTCACTACAGTTTTAAAATCTTATCTTTAATGTAAATTTTACACACACACACACACAAACACACACACACAGAGAGAGAGAGATATACATGTCTCTCATCACTGATATGTATGAATATAGTATCTGTGTTTATGTCTGTGTTTGTGGGTGTGCGTGTTAAAGTACAAAAACCGATTTATCTCAATTTACATACTAAATGAGACTGTTTCGTGCAATCTGTGACGGATCGCAACAAACGCAACGCAATGAGGCCAAACATGACGACTAAAGACAACAACAAATAATACTACAGAAATAATAATAATAATAATAATAACAACAACAACAGCAGCAAGAACAACAAAAGGGAAAACAGTGCCGATGACTATGAAGATGATGTTGATGAGAAGAACGTTTTCGTTTCGTTGTCATCAGTCATATTTAATGAAGGCTTTCGATTAAAGCAATGCAAATGCGCAAAGTCTAAAAGAAGGCCTACTCCTCATCCTACTTCATCTACTCTACAGCATCGTCAGCATCATCATGTGAAGCCTGTTTCTTCATTGTTGCGATGAGGGTCGTGGATTATGAATTGAAGGTCACCTAAGGGTGGGTGGCTGTTGGTGTTGGTTTTAGCATTTGTTGAAGGTGATGATGCAAAGACCATTATACTTACAATACAATATTTTATATACAAGTACATACTACATGCATATTTATAGCTTTATACTATTGTATATAAATATATTTATCTATATACAATAGTATCTCCTCCTCCGTTCACATCTCTTAAATTTATTTATATGTAAAAAATGTATCTAGATATTAATATGCAAGTATGTACATATATATACAAATGTTTACTTAAGATGACAGCATAACAAATTTCGAAATTTGTTATACATTTTGGCCAACAACGTAAGTAAGTAACGCGATTTGTGAACGCTCGCGTATATCAACAACACGCGTGCAAATGTTGCCTTGCCTTAAATTATTCTACCCCAGCCCAAACCCAACCACATTTTAGCAAATAACATTATGACTGGCAACGCGTTTAGACTTTAGAGTCCAACAAGGCAGGGGCTGCATGGCGCACGTCTTTCATATAGTATGTGTCATCGTCATTGCCATCATCAAGATTCTACAATGCGTCCCACGAACGTCAAGTCAGTCATGTCAAATACGCAAATGATTCCCAAAAGTATTGGCATGCGCTTTTTAATAAATAATAAAAAAAAAGGCAACGACAGCAACGAAAGTAAAACCAACAACACAACAACAAAATAAAAACGTTATACTTACAATAGATAAACCAAAAAAAATGAAAAAGGAAAAGCGCGACATGTTCAAATACACACGCTCCCAGGCACACACTCAGACTACCCACTCACTCACTCACCCTCAAACTCTCCAATTCACTTAGTGAAACCCCCACAAAAAAAAAAAAAGAAAACGAAAAAAATCATTTAAAATAAGAAATATACACGTATATAAGAAAAAGTGATGAAAAATTAATATGTCGAAATACCTCAAGACAGTGATTCTTAACAGATTCATTTTCTATTTATACAAGTATGTATGTTACCTTTAGATACCGAATCCGCAGGATAGATTTTGATGAAATTTTCAAGGAAACTGTAGCATAGTCTAGACAATGGTTTCTGTGAAAGAAAATTTTTAGAATATTCACCAGAAAAGTCTGAATTGTTGGATCAGATTTTGCATATAAAGCTTAGAGACATATTTCAAAATCAAACAAGTTGTCTATTGAAATCAAGAGCTATTTCTTGAACTGCATTGTCTTTGTTGAAACCTTTTATACAACATTTTAATATGAAATCAATTTATTGTACATATATGTCACTGGATCTATATTTGTATGTATGTTCCCTATAGACTCCGAAACCGCTAGACCGATTTTGATGAAATTTTCTGAGAAACTTCAGTATAGTCTGGAGAATGTTCCTGGTGCACATAGAAAACAAAGCCAACTAAAATGGGTTATGAGTACGCACGCTCACATTTTAATCTGTTTGAATCATAAAATGGTGTCTACACAAATTGAAAACTCTAACTGGAGATGAAGGATATCCTTTATATAGGCAGTTTCAATAAATATTTTTGTTAAGAAAATGAGACTCATACATCAATGTGGGCAAAATTTGTTTTCATAAGCGTTAAGAAACGCTGCCTTAGCATCATTTTCAAAAAAAAAAAAAAAAAAAAAAAACCCAAAACAGATAATCTTGTGAGCATCAATCGTTCTAATCGGCTAATTTCCAATTGAAAATTTAGTGTGAATTTTCGTTGATATATGACGAAAATATTCAATTAGATTAGGAATTCAAAACCACATAGAAAATGTTTGAGCAAATGACGTTCAAAACTAGAATAATAAAACCAAATAAAGATATTACTCGTATATGTACGAGTATGTACGATACATATATCCTACATAAATAGAAACTGTTTCAAAGCATTTGTCATCAGTGATCTAGTAGTGAAAGTGAAATGGAAAGGAAAGGATTTCATTGAGAATTGTAATAATCAAGGGGTAATATTGTAGTTATAAATATATTAAAAAGAGGATTCTACCTTTCTTAGTACAATTGCTCAATCAATTAATTGTGCACATATGTATGTTGATACTTGTGTATGAGTTATTCTTGGAGAACAATTTGCTTGATTACGTATTATATTTTTCTGTTACTCGTATTTCTAAAACAGAGATCTACTGTTTTTTAATTTCCACATTGCATCTCAATCATTTATTCTAATCATGCATGTTATCTATTACTTGTTCATTTCTTCACTTAGCATTGGAATACAATGTAAGCTAAACGACAATGTACGAATGTATGAATGATTGAATGTAAAAAGGATATTTTGAGTTCATAATTTATTCCATTGTGTTTTTTATACCAGTTACATTGCTAAAACAGAAAGCTGGAAGGAAAAATGTAAGATGCTATAAGTTACAACTGAACAAAAATAACTTCTATGGTATAATTGGGTTGCAAATAAAAGTCAATACAATGCATCAATTTTCCTGGAGTTAAAGATAAAGTCTAGAAAATGTATGGGCCAAGTTCTGATTTTATGGGGAGTAACTGTTGGCTTCACGATATTCGCTCAAAATATGGAATAAAATTATTCAAATTATAAAGCGAAAAACTATCAAATGATCATGTTGTGGTACAAACTTTTCTTGATAAAATTTCAGAATTGGGCAACACATTTCCTCAAGTGTATAATGCGGATGAAATTGTAGTACTTATTTTAGATGAATCTGCCAGAAAAAGACATAAGTACATTGCTTACTGAGATATTCACATCTTGAAAGAGTTTTTTCATTGAAAATGATTACGATTATTTTGAAAAATTGTATTACAAAAATGTGTTACGAAAATCTGTTACGTGGTGGCGATGAAGTCAAGGAGAGAGAAGAATAAAAGAATGAATTAGTCAAAAAAGTTATAAGTTAGAGTGTATGTGTTGGTATGGGTATGGGCAAGCATCGTGTGCATATAATGATGTGCCAGAGTGAAGAATGAAAGAAAGAAAAAGTCAAAGCAGACATATGTTGAGGTGTATGTGTAATGGGCATTTTTGTCGTTTACGAATTGCGTAAATACTGTTAACTATACTCTTCACGTAGTGAATTGTATTATAAGTTTGTTATGAAGTTTGTAATGCCCAGAAGGAGACTTTCCATACAGTCCGTCCGTCCGTCTGTCTGTTTGTCTATCAGTATGTATGTATTCAAACTAATCCCTCACTTTTAAACTTAGAGATCTGAAATTTGCACAAAGCTTTACTTTTACCATAAAAAAGATGAACAGCAGAGGATAAGTAATAGGGATCAGTTGGCACGCTTTAGGTACGGAACCTGAAAAAGCTTAATAATCCAAGGGCGCTCAAAAAAAAACATAGATCGGATCGGATGACTGTTTTTGCCACCAACTGGACAACTCTTACCTAATCTAAGGTAAATAGCTTTTAGTTAAAATTTATTGCTTTTCCAGCATCAAATACTTGGAATATTATTATTTAAGAAAAATTCTTTATGACGAAGTATTGGATTCTGATGACTATGTTCGCCAGGCAGTGTTATGCCACAATAAATCAACCGAATAGTTGAGCCGTAATTTTTCCGATTGTATATATTGATAATGAGATTGATGAGTTATTATATAATGATAGAAAAGATTTCAGATAAGATTGAGGATTCAAGATTTGAATTTTATTACCATTACTTATTTTTCTTTAATAAATAACTGTCTATGGAATTGTACCGAAACTTTTGTACTATACATAAATAATAATATAATTCTTTACTGCTTTTTTAAAATGGGTAAAATCCAAATTTTACACAAACCTATAAATAGGCTAGAAACAGATCTCGAAAATAGTCATTTTTATGTCCAAAAGTGTAAAACTTGCTGCATAAATTATCTGAAAAACTGATGGATAAAAAAATATTGCAAGAATAAAGGCAAAAAAATTTAATATGCCAGCATTATTATAAGTATTGTGTATTGAATAAAAAACAAGTGGGATAGTTGGGATATTAAAAGAATAGAATTATATTGTACTAGTGAACTGTCCGGCTTCATCCGGTGATATTTGAGAAGAATATAATGGTTTGTGTGAAGGAAGAGTTCAATTTATTTGACAACAAATAAACCTGCTTTCGGATAATTCTTTGGCTCTCTGATGTCTATGTCTGTTCCTGTCACTGCAAAGACGAATTTCCAGTTCAATGGAGGATTCTCTGGCTCTTTGTGAGCTTTGACTATATAAACTAACTAACTAAATTCATGTTCAACAAATAATTTAATATCTTTTTTCCAAGGAATTACTTTGTCTTCCTTATGACAATTTACTTCTTCGCATCTAACAGAAATTATAAAATAACCAAAGAATATTGCATGTCCATCATGCAGCACACTGACTGATAATAATTTAAATCTATTTATTATTGAATTCGTTGTGTGTGTTTGTAAGTGTGTATGAGTTTATGTTACAAACTTTTGATAACAAATTCTTTATATCACAGCGAAAAGCGAATTAAAATCGATTCCATTGGTTAGAAGAAGTAAACGTAGAAACAAATGCGTTTAGCGACTTTGTTTTATACTATTTACTTATATAATATGATATTGATAGTAATATTAAAGCAATAATAGTAAAATCATATTTATGCTAAGTTTGAATATAGGATTCAATTCACTTTCATTTCAAATAGTAAAAGATAATTTCTTTATAAAAAGAAATCCCTTAAAGTATGCAATGCCATTTCCATAGAAACAAGATTGAGAATAAAGACTAATCATAACATCATCACCATCACTACGCTGAGTTTTTTTGTTTCACTAAGAACTAAGTAAGATTGAGAATCATTCATTCAAGCTGCCATAAAGAATAGAATACAAATATTTAAAAGGATTCCTTCGAGGGTTCCCTTGTACATTTATATATGTATATGAAGAAATAAACAAGATGATGATGATGATTGGGTTCCTTGGAAAAGCATTTTACAAAAAAGATTAACATTAAACACCTTCCCGCTTTCTGTTTTATTATTTTTATAAATATGGAGAATTCTATTCTAAAAAAAAAAAAAAAAAAAAAGGTTGGTCGTAAAAAAAAAAAAATGTTAATTTCAGTTGGTTTCATTGAAGATTTGAAACTTTCCATGAAAATACAAAAAATTTGCATTTTAACAACTTGAAGAGTTCGAGTAACTTATATTTCAAGCTTAGATTATTTGTTGTGTTCGTTAGATGGCTGTTTGGTTGGTTGGTTGGTTGGTTGCTTGGTTAGTTGCTATGTGGTTGGTTAGTGGATAGTGGCAGCTTATTGAAATGCTATGAAGGTATATTGTTTTAACACTTGTTGCTGGGTTCAATAGCTAAACTTCCAGACAACCTCCATTTTACTGAAGATTCTTTAAATTTTCAAAATACTTAAAGCTTATATGGGAAGAAGATATATATTCTTTATGTGCTTCCCAATTTGAAAGCATATTTATATAGATTGATTCATCTCGTAATGTTCACTCCGTCTACAGTGGAGTTTTTTTTTTGTTTTTATTAATTTTTATAAACACTCTCTGAATTTTAATATATCATCATATTTTACCTATTTGTGATGGATATAGCAGCATAAAATAATATATGAATATAAATATGTTATGTTATGGTCGTCATTTCGTTAAGTATTTTTAAGGATGCCTTTGCGCATCATTTCCGGCTTAAAATTGAACATAAAAAAATAAGCAAAGAGCCGCAAAGAAAGTGAGCAAAACATCAGCATCATTAACAAAAAATATATAAGAAAAAATAAAGCGAAAAAAAAAAAATTGGAAAATAAATAAATGAAAATAAGAGAAAATAAAAAATTAGACCGCATTTCAATTGATGTTGGTTTTCTGTTATGCAAGGCAAATATTACGTATACGCCGAACGAATATTCAAAGGAAAATATTTTTGTTTCTTGTTTTACTGAAAATTAAGCAAAAGACGCGAAGAGAAGGAAATGTTGCAGAGCAAAAAGGAAAATGAAAATATAAAGTAAAGTAAAGAAAGCAGAAGATAAAAGTGAAACGAAACGAAACGAAATGAAATATTAAATGTGCGACGTCGTCTTAGTGAAACAAACAGATGCAAGCAACCTCAGCTGAGCCAGATGGTAAACCCTAAAAGCACGCACTTTCATACATCCATCAATCTATTCATTTATCCACCCATCCATTCATCCATCTATCCAAATATAACTGAGCAGCATC
This sequence comes from Amiota albilabris, assembly GCA_037040105.1. Classification (NCBI taxonomy): domain Eukaryota; kingdom Metazoa; phylum Arthropoda; class Insecta; order Diptera; family Drosophilidae; genus Amiota; species Amiota albilabris. The sequence goes on along the minus strand of JBANCV010000485.1, from coordinate 15,018 downwards.
ATCAACCAAACAAATACTCAAACATACAGACTCAGGAGGCTGCAAACACTCGCCCGTAGACACTTTGACGCCTACACGCATCACACAACATACACATAGATACACAGCTCATACATTATAAGCACATATATACATTCCATATATGCAAGGCACGTCGTCGTCACGTCACGTTGAAATTGAAATTGAAATGCACGAGTTAAAACAAAAAACAACAAAACACAAAAACGAAAAATGAAGAAAACGGAAAAAAAAATAAAAAATAAAATGAGCAGAAAATGAAATGAAAAGCACAGACTAAGCAAAAACAATTGGGTTTGCGATTGGGATTGAGATTGAAATAGGAATAGGAATAGGAATAGGAATAGGAATAGGAATAGGAATTGACGCTTCTACAATACTAAAGACTCAAAACTCCTACTGGCGCTGGTGTTGCTGCTTGTTCTGATTCTGATGTTGATGCTGATGATGATGCTGATGATGATGGTGATGGTGATGGTGATGGTGATGCTGGTCGTGCTCCCTATAAATGTTACTAGCTTGCTTTCTGTATCTACTGCTTTCTGTTGCCTCTTATTGTTGCTGCTACTATTGCCTCCTGACTAATGTTACCATCCTTGAATACTACCGTACTCCATCGTATCCATACCATCTGATGGCAGTGCCATGCAAGTAAAGTCGTGCTCAAGTATTCAAGATTCATATTCATGCTCAGGGCCCAGTACGCGCAAACTTTCCACTCCACTTGGAATCACTACACTTCAGTTCACTGCACAACCGTGTTCAATGAGACATTTCACACCATTTGTTTGCTTGTTTTGCTTATGTCTATGCCAATGTGTGCATGCCTCTGTGTTCCAGTGCGTATGTGTATACACAATTTCATAAGACCTTGCAACAGCACACAACTTAAACTCATGCTCTAATGGGAATTGTCATCTTATGCATAACAGCCTCTGGAGTATATTGTCCTTGCCATGTTTGATCTTCTTCAATGCTGTACACATACTCATTCGTATATATCGTTTCGTATTTGCTTTTACTAGTAGCACTTCCGTGCTCATCTATACTTTTTTTTTTATTATTATTATCAAACCTTCACTCACTCACTCACTTACGGATTTACTCAATCTCTTTCTGTTTTTTTTTTTTTTTTCTTCTTACATTTCTTCGATTTGTATGAATTTTAAGTTAAACATTAAGACTCCTAATTGGTTCAGATAAATGCTTCTGCTTCTGCTTCTGGTTCTGATTCTGGTTCTGATTCTGCTTCTGCTTCTGTTTCTATTTCTGCTTTTTTAAAATATTTCAAATTGTTTTCTCTTCACTTATTACCTTATTGAACATTGTAACTTGTTTAGTTTGAATTGCCAATTGAAAACCTCAGAGGAATGATATATACTATTAGCTGATTGTTATCAGTTAAAGTGAAAGTCTTTAGTTTTTTTAATGACAAATAAAAATGAATTACTCTTCTTGAATCGTGGCCTCTTAAAGAGATGTATTCAATGCAATGCGGTTATCTTTGCGTGACTGAGCGTTCAGTAGCGAACCCACATATTTACTCATTGCTGCTAACAAATCAGCTTTTCTTGCCCAGGATGTGATGAAATCTCACCTGTCCTATACTTTTTACACCATTACAATACATTATAACTTTATAGAAATCAATGCATCATAGATAGAAGTTACCTTAACAACTGAATAATCTATCATATATTTGTAGTACATAAAGAATTAGAGTTGCGAGATGCATAGAAATTGTGAAGATATTTCTTCAAAAAGAAACCAATTTCCATTAGCCATTGATTTGAAATTTTTGATTGAAAAAACATGAATGTCGCCTTTGAAGTAAAGTAAAAGTAAATCCTTAATTTTGTATAGTCTGATGCAATATCATTGATTCTTTATATTTTCATCTTCAAATCACATCTTAATTGTTACTTATATCAGAAGTTAAATGACTATGATTTGAAGAATACAAAAAGCCAAATGTCTCTTTCTTGCTGAAGAAAAAGTTGAAAGGATAAATATCATTGTAAGAAATTTATAGTGTTGATAACCGGATAATCGTGACACATCACTCGACTTTTCTCTTTGGTATTACATCAGATCATAAATCAGTGTTTGTCAAGTTTTTGTGAAATTGTAAAAAAATTACAACAAACCATTTAAAATATCAATGTCACGTATACATAATGTTGAATAAATAATACCAGAAGATAATAGTAATCTTGTTTTGCCATTTTAACAAAAAATATATTTTAACAATTTCTCTAACACAAAAATTATTCTTAAAGATAGTTTAAAGTATACAAATATAATAGACTTTTTGTTAAGGTTTCCATTGCTCGAAATATGCCAAAAGTATATGTATAGCATGCAAGTGTTTGAGGATCATATGCAGAATATTCTGGCCGAACACTATTTCCAACGAGGCTCAAGGGCGTCTAATAAACGAGGAGTCTATACTTTAGAAGATCAAATGTAGGAAGTGGCGCGGGATTGGCCACACGCTAAGAAAACAACCAGAAAGCATCACGAGAATGGCGCTCGAATGGAACCCGCATGGAAGCAGATGTCGTAGCCAACCAAAAAACACTTGTAGACCGCCGGGAACTAGCCGAGGACGACATCACATGGAATGTCGCAAGAAAAACAGCTCAGAATCGTGTGCGATAGAGAAGCATTGTGGAGCCCTATGCTTAGCAGCTGTTGGGGCTTTAAGTTATTATAATATAATCCTCTTAATTTATTAAGAAATATTTTTCTAGATATTATTATAGATACGAGTAGAATATTTATACAATACATTGCAGGCTCAATTACTAAAGTTCTTTGAATAGGATTGTTGACTCCGCTGTCGGTCCGAATGTGCGCTTCCCTAATACGGAATGCTTCATACGAATTGCGAATAATCTTTTCTTTTTTTTTTTTTTTCTTTTTCTATACAAGTATTGCCCTTCGCAAGCTGCTACGCCATCGCTCAAAAGAACACATGCATTTATGTACTTAACATATATATTTAATTATGATAACAGTCAACTTCAAAGTAGGAAAGTAATAATAATAATATTTAGAATAGCTGTACCCCTCACGCGTTGTTGTGGCTCAGGCTGGTCAAAAACTATTAAACATCTAGGGTGGACAACTGGCTCACCAAATTATCTCCTTTCATTTTTTGTCGAGTCTTTATGTTTTGACAATCGTAAAATTTTCAGGATAGCATGAGTTCTTTTTTTTTACAATAGATGGCGTATGCAGCATTCAAATTTATTATACTCTTCACGTAGTGAATAGTATTATAAGTTTGTCAAGAAGTTTGTAATGTAAAGAAGGAGACATCGTAGACCACATAAAGTATATATATTCTTGATCAGTGCGATGAGACGAATTGATCAAGCAAAGTCCGTCTGACCGTCTGTGCGTCTGTCTAGCAGTACGTATGAATGCAAACTAGTCTGTCAGAGCTAGAGAGCTGACATTTTGTACGAGCTATACACAACACATTTGTCGGAATCAGCCGAATCGGACCACTGGGAGGGGTACAACCCATACAAACCCCAAGGTCAAATTAATGTTCTGATAAGAACAACTTTTTTATTTATTGTTCCATCGCATTGAGATTTAAACATTATGATTTTCAGGATCATATCCACCAACCGTGCACATTTCATAATCCTAGGGCTACCAGGAAGAGTACCCCCCATACAAACCCCCATTTAAAATAATCAGCATGTTAATAATAGTTAGCGTCGAAATTTCAGAGCAATCGGTTAAGTAGCTTTAATAGCAAGTTTCGTATTGATAGACCTTTAATAAAAATAAATTCACTTTATAAAATATCTACAGAAAAAGTTTTTGGCAACAAAAGGTCTACTGCAATAATATTATAAGATTTTGTTAATTTAAAATTAACCAAAGGAATTCAAATGAAAATTCTTCAATAATAAAAACATCAAACAAAAATTGTGCATGTAAAGAAGAAGTTTTTGGTATCAAATTTAAATAGTTAAATAAGAGTATTCAAAGCTGTCGACCTTGTTTCATAGTTAAGAAGTGTTTGTGTGTGCACACAAGCAACACATGTTCCAACCCATGTCAAAAAACATGTAATCTATTTTTGCAATTTTATATATTTATATTCAAACCTACGTATACATAATTTCTTAAAATATATAATCTAGAATAACTTATAGCTAGCTTCATATCGAATTTTATCTATAGATCAGGAGAAAGCTTTTGATTTCTACAAAGAGATTTTAAACAAAATTATGTCGTACTTTGGATAAAACTTTCATCTCAAAATTTATATAATCACCAATGGACTCCAGCTTTTTCTGTAAAATAAATATCAATGAGTATCTTATGTAGACCATGTACTAACCTTGTCTCTGGAGAACATTTAGCCAGGCCAACCCCAACAAAAACCCTAAGCATATAACGACGAACAAAATGTAAGTTAATGCCATGGACTGCAGATGTCTTACTACAAAGAAATCTATCTGTATATGATTGAACGTATGACATAAGTTATAAAATTTAATAATTCTGGACCCACAAATGTATGTATGTATAATAACATCTCCAAGATAGAGCGCAAGTTAACAGAACTCAATATAGTCAAATAAATAGACATCAACTTATCAAGGCCTTGAAGCTATAGCTTTAATTTAGTTTACATGTAAATTTATATTACATCGAAGCTGTAAATAAATAAATAAAATTTAAGGGAATCACTCTTAATTATAGGAACTGATTATGATTGTACAATGTTACTAACCAATAGCATAACTGACATGCTCTTCATCTAAGATGGACCTCTTTTCTCCTCTAATCTTTCTTCATTTTTTTTTCTTTTGTAAATTTATTTTTTATTTTTATTTTTTTTTTTTTTTGATAGACACATCTTTTTTTGTTGATTCTGAGTAAGACGACTTCTGAAAGCAACTTTGGATACCAACACCTATATACCTTCCCCTTGATTTTAAGCATCACAATGAGTCAGACGGCGTTCTTATGAAACCACCATTTTGATGAGTAACCTGAATATTCTACTTTACCCTTTCATATTATAGGTATTCTAGCATTCCATCATAATCAATAAGAAAAATACCTAACACAAAATTAAATTCCATATAAATAATCAAAGTAACTCAATATAAATGTATTAAAAGTAAGACGGTCAAAGGCATAGTTGGATTTTTGAAGACTTGTGTTTCTTGACTTGAAAATGATGTTTAGAGTTCCATTTAGGACAGTCGAGATTCAAAGTAGCAGCATTAACAGCAGAATTTGCAAAATGTATATATTTGAAGAGAATTTTAAAACAAAAAAAAAAAAAAAAAACTGAAACTGAAACTGAAATAGAAATAGAAACCGAAGCCCTTGGATCTAGAAGGTATCTAAATTATGAAGGTGGCAATCATTCGCCTTGATCGCCAGAGTCACTTTGTTCAGAGTGGAGAAGTAATATTGGTTTTGATTCTTTAATGGTTGCGACGTCATTTGAGTTATAAAAAAAATTTTTCTTTGGAGCAACAAATAAGAATAAAGTAGAAGTGAAATCTAGCACTTGATGAAGACTCTTGTCAGCTAAAAATTGTACTAAGAAAAACCCATTAAAACTTAAACAATGTTTTTCAAGGTTTCGAAGAAATGATTTAAGCACATTAAAATTTACAACCCTTTTGTTTATCGACCCTTATACGTGGAATTTACTTATTTCTCTTTGTTTTAATGGATTTTTTGTTTTTGCTTTTCTTTTCTTTTTTTTTTTTTGTTGTTTTTGTATGTTTTATTGGAAAATTCTACAAATTTAATAAAATTGTAGAATAGCAAAAATTTTGTTTTCTACTTTTTAGTAAAATATAAAATTCTATTGAAACAAGAAAATAAATCTTTCAATTTATGTTTCTTACATCCTCTATAAATATATTGTACATATGTAAGCAAATTTATAAAAGTTAAAAGATTTTTTCATTTCAAAGGACAGACCCTTACCTAATGTGACGTTTTCGGGACATTGGTTTTTTTAAGTCTCTCAGTATAATTGGTTCACAGTAGAAAAAGAAAAAAAAAAAACTTTTTCTAGTCTTTATTAGAAATTAAAATGCTCAATTATTGTTAAATATGTTTGTGAGAGGAACAAATTAGAAATAATTTGTTTTAATACAGATGATGATGATTTTTAATAAGATTTAAAAATACTTGGTAGGTTTTTTTTTAAAATTCACATCGCCATAAGGACTGGAACGCATAACTGTCCGCAGTCTTCCACAATTTGCTCATTAAAGATCTTCTATTAATGCATTTATAATTTGTAAAATACATTCAATTAAAATACAAAAGTTTTCATGTAAAAAGTTTGTTTATGTGAAAGGCTTTGAATACTTCCACACAACGAGCTTGCGTCGTTAGGAAATTAAAGAAAATCCGTCAAATACAATACTTTGATGTGTTATTATTGCAATCAATATTCGTCTCAATAAATGTTTTTAAATATGCCCAGTAAAATATTTTGAATTCTTTAATAAAAACCTGTTCTAAATATTTACGTTTTTGTTTACGCACAGTTCATCGATATCAGTGCCACTATTTACCAATTTCACATTCAATCCGTAGGGACTGTAAATGGAAGAAACTATCTGTTTCGAAGCCAAATTATCTTTCAGTTGATTAATTTCTCTTGCAGCTTCAATTGCAGAAAAAGTTTGATCATCAATTTTCAATAGAGCTTGCAAGTCTTTTTGTGGACATTTTTCAAAATTTCTGTTGGCATTGTATCCATAAAACTATTAACACTCTAACACCCGAGAGTGCCTCAAACCACTTATCATATTTTCTGCTTTAACGGAAAAAGTAATAGGTTTTATATCATTTGATTTATTTTTTATTTGTTCCTAACAAACACTCCATAATAAAAGGATTTCAAATTTTAAAATAATGTAAGCTATGGCAGAGTGTCCATTGCTGCATCGTCAGTACAGTTTTCATATAAAGTCGCAACAATATAAGAAATGACTGAACCTCCGACGATCTAATATTTGCATACTGTGCATTCTGAACCATCGCCTTAGAATGCTTGGCCAACGCCATCAATTGTGTGAAGTGGTTTTAGAAGCGACAAAATATTATAAAAAATAGCATGTTATTTTTGAATGGCTTATTAGCACATTTGTTAGAAAAAATGTATTTAAAATGTTTTAAATTATAAATAAAATAACAATTTTTGGGGTATTTTTAATGAAATAAAATACGCTAAAATTGTTTCTTGTGATTCAGTTATTTGATTTTGGATGGAATTAGTATATTTTAATTGAAACTTGAACAAAACAAAATTAAACTGACAAATTCTATGATTTTATTATAAGTAGGGATCAGCGCTACGACACGAGTCCGTCAATCCATTTGTCCGTTTGTCCGTTAGTCCGTCTGTCCGTGCAATGTAGTCCCTCAGTTTTTGAGCTAGAGAGCTGAAATTTGCAAGAAGGTTTTCACCATACGCAACACATATGTCGAAATCAGCAATAGACAAATTTATGTTCTTATTAGAAAAACTCTTTTATTTTTTAAGCTAGCATTTTGAAATTTGGCACAACAGGTTTCTAGTCCATATTCATCAACCATTTAAATTTCAAGATCCCAGGAATACTGTACTGGATAGTTCCCATACAAAAACGCATTTTCTATGGGCTGCGTGAAGAGGATTACATGTTGGGCATAGTCGAAGATATCATTCTTTCTGGTTTTTATTGTTTCATTTGTCCAATTTAGGCAAAAAAAAAAAAAAGGGTTTCGTGAGTTTACTATTTTTGTGAAATCACAATTATGTATATCTTATGGTTAATAAGAAAGAAATTGCTTATAATTTTTTCCTTAGGATGATGATTATTCATTAAAATATCATTTATTGTATTGTCGGAAAAAAGATTTAAATGAATGTCATTTTCATAAACCCCTTTAACATGTGCCACTTTAATGACTTCAATTTTTGTACTTTTTCTTTCTCCTTTTATCATTTTTCTATATGTGTAATTAATCTTAAGGAAACCAGAACAACCAACCAATCCAAGATAAACCGAAATTCCTTTAGGTCCGTCGACAAAATAATAAGCTTATAAATATAAAAGGAAAAATGCAAAAGCAAAATGAAAACAAAACAAAACAAAAAGAAAAATATTGTATAATACTTATTACTTTGGAAGAATAGTGAAACATCGAAAGAAGGAAGAGAGGATGAAGAGTGGGAGGTCATGATAAATGATTGCTCATTATAAGAACGTCATATGCATATACGCTATAATTGGGCAAAGAGTTATGAGGCAAAAAAAAAAAAAAATCTTGGACATTAGACTCTTAAGTGAGTGAGTGAGCATGACTTGCTTCAATTAAGATACATATACACACGTGTACGATTATGTGTCTGTGTCTGTGAGTGTGTGTGTGTGTGTGTGTGTATGTATTTATGAACAAGTACAAGATACATAGCCATAGTCAAAATTATTTACACAAAGCAAAATAGTCATATTTTCCATATATTCCATTTTTTCCAAAAATTGAATTTTTTCTTGTTTTAAATATTTAAATATTCGGAATTATTAGGGAAAAAACCTTATATATATTGATTGAATTTTAATAATTAATTAAGTGTAATGCCAGCACCAATGATATCAATCACTGTCTGTAAAAATGATTCCATCAATTTGTTCTCAAACCCAATTGTCAAATTTGACAAAATTTTCTTGATTTCATTAAATGTATCATCAATTTTCCGTTCTTTGTACATAGTCCTCTGTTTCCCCAAGTATTTTCAATGACATTATGATCAGGGCTCTATGGAAGCCAGGGAAATATGGCATAATCGAAAATCATTTTGTGAAATCAAGTCATTGCTTGGAAACAATCAATATAAACACCATGGTTGTTCTATATTTGCAGATAATTAGATTGTTTCTATTCATAAAAATTTTCCAAAATACCATGCTAGAATGATATGCATCCCCTAAACTGATAACTGTTTCACCTCCGAAATTATTGACTGGCTGCATTGCTTTACTCTTCTTGTTCAATCGAAGGTATGCACATAAGTACATAAAGTGTTATTGGAATTTTGTCCTGGACATACCGAACCATTATAGATTGTGCTAATATTCAGCAGACTTTTTAATATCATACCAAGTGTATAAATTTAAAAATACACAATAATTTATGAATAATAGCAAACGGTTATTTTATTCAAAGTATCGTCCCACGATTTCTACATAATTTTCGCTTTTTCATTTATCCATGGCTTACAAGCTCACATGTAACGGCTGGTTGCTGAGTAACATTTAATTGTTCAGCCACCATTTTTTATGTCTGTGTATTGTTTACATCCCAAAATCCTTGTAATTCAACATCTTCAACATTTTTTTTTTTTTTTTTTTTTGACGATTTTCACATTCTGTGTGAATGACATTAAAATCACCACTTTTGAATCGATGAAATCAACATTCACAAGTTCTTGACGCCATAAGTTTGCACAAGAATTTGATAACTTTTCGATGGTTTTTTTGTTTTGTTTTGTTTTGTTTTGTTTTGATTGAACAAGAAACATAGCACGTGCCGCAAATGCTCTTTATTGGCCTCAAATTTCTACATGTTAACCTGTAAACAAACAAACAAAAGAATATAGCTTTTTGTTGTGGTCTTCCATAGCTACAAAATACCAGTTTCGATTTGACATAACATAAAAATGAATTTAAAGAAAAACGATATTTGAAACGACTTAGGTTTTAATATTATTGTAATTTCTTTTAACTGAAGACACAGTGTGTCTACACAATAATCTCTCTGATGCTCTCGGAACACATTCCAGGATTTTCTAAGGAAAAACCAATTAATCTGTAACATTCCCTTTGGCTTAAGACACAATTCCTACCCGTACTCTTTGAATTTTCTAAATTTCTGAACATTTCCTAAATTAAATTCTACTCTGTTTTCCAAGAAATATTATACGTACATTGTCCATTGTTGAAGTGGCATTCTTAAATTTAATCACAAACTCAGCTCAAAATTCAATGGAAAATTTGCTCGTTTTTATCATTTTTTTCAATCTCTAGTCTCTACAATTAAATTAACTCTCAACTAATGACTGTATCTACATACATAAGCAGAGCAAATCCAAATATGGTAAGTACATAAGTATGTATTTATATAAAAGTATAAGTAGCTTAGTATGTATTTATTATAAGCATATTATATTTTATATTATGTATTTGTTACCTTTTCCAATTGAATATTGAATTGTACGAGTATCTTTATTTGTTTGTTTGTTTGTTTGTTTGCTTGTTGGTTTCATCACATAATGATGATGATGTTGATGATATTGATGTTTGTGCTTTTTTTTTCATACAGAAAGTGTAATTAGGGGGGGGAAATCGAAAATAGATTAAACACAAATATTCAGCAAACAAAAAAAAAAAAGTACAATGAAAAAAAAATTTTTGAATTTCTTCTTATTCTTTTGAAATTCTTCTTCAGATACTCAGATATTCTATACGTTTTTCATTGATTTCACATTTATGAACATTTTATGCAACACCAACAAAACAAAAAAAAAAAAAAAAAATACAAAACAGATTCTCTTTTATTTTTGTGTATCTTTAAGGATAAACGCGCACCTCTTCACGAAGCTGAAGATGTTGATGCTGTTTTTGATATTTGATGTCACTTTATTTGTTTCATTTCGTTTCGTTTTTCATGCTATGGAAAAATTTAAACTTCAAGACAAAAAAAAAAAAAGAAATTAAAAAAGAAATTCACACAAAGCCAGCTTTTTTGTCTTTTACGGATCATTTTATTGTTTTCCTTTTATTTTTATTTTTTTTTTTTTGGGACTTCATTTGAAGCTGCTGCTGAGGCAGCTGAGATTGCTTTTTAATTGTTTGCCAGCAGCTTCAATTTCATTGCAATACACCATACACTAAGGAATATGCAATGCGCTATATTTGTATCTAGAAATATACATATGTATGTACTACAAATGTACGTGTTACGTTATGTACTTATGTTTAGGTACGTGTGTGTTACAATTTTTTGACAAACATTTTTTTATTGGGAACAGAGAGACTGTGGAAAACTTATCCAATCGTTATATTTTGTTATTACACGCGCACTTGCTACACGTTTTGTGTTCGTTTTACCATTCTCATTCACATGCATACATATGTATGTACATGTATGTATGTATGTATGTATGTATGTATGTATGTATAATTCAGACACGTGCACAGCTTGAGTCTGCACTTTACAGTTGCCTTTGTGCATTTACGAGAATCCAATTAAAATTCCACTTTCAGGCAATCGATTGACACAGTAATGAAGAGCGAGCAGCATGCATACACAGATACATACGAGTGCATATGCACATGCAATCACTCATACACACGCATACACACGCACACATATATATATATATATATATATATATATCCATATATATGAATTTCATTGGTGTGTATAGGCGACAAAGATGGACGACAACAAAAATGACGCCTACAACGATAACGACTAACAACTACAGTGACAACTACAAGTGAATGAACATCACACAGACAACACACCACACACCACACACCACACAACACACACACATACATATATAGACAAAAAAAAAAGGTGCCCAACACATACATACGCATAAATGGCTAGTGACAGCGATAGTGTTGATGACGATGGCAATGGCGATAGCTTGGATGGCTATTGCGATGATGACGATGATGATGGTAGTAACCAACTATACTATAGCATATACGTTTGTATGTATGTATGTATGTATGTATTACACATAAGCTTAACAGTTACAGTAACATTGTCGGATGAGACATGGGGACATGAGGAGACAAAAAAATTATATTGATGGCACAGTAAAACGAATTGATGTGCTTTGTTAGGTTTTGCTTCTTTCTTTTTTTTTTTTTTTTTTTGTTATTATGTTCTGTTCTATTTTTCCTTTTCTATAGAAATTTATGCTGGTCGCTTTCACTTTCGATTTCGATTCAATTGTTTCGTTCATGCATTTCTCGCTTGTCCGTTTTACATTTTACGTTCACTTACCGTTGATTGTTGTTGATGGTTTAATATACATTCATTCATACATACATACATACATATGTACGTATGTATGTATATATTTTGTTGTGATTTTCTTTTGGTTTTTTTTTTTTTTGTTTTCGTTACTAATACGATTTATACACGCACACGTGCCAGCACAATACACAAATACTTCGGCACTTGCACATGAGTTTCAGATTTCCTTTTTTGGTTTACTATTTGTTTTTTTTTCCTTCCTTCCTTCCTTCCTTCCTTCCTTCTTATATTATTCTTAATTATTGCAGTTTTATGATTTGCTTTGTTTGTTTGTTTTTTTTTTTTGTTTTTTTTTTTGTTTTGTGCTTATGTGTTTTTATGTTTTTTGAGCTTTATAAAATTTTTGTTTAGATTTTTAAAGTATTTAAAACAAACAAACATGTAATTTTCTAAGACCGATTGCGATACCGATTCCAATAAGTGTTTTGCTTTTAGACACTTGCACTCCAGCTGTGAGCTCCATGCTTGCTGCTTGCTGCCTGTCTAAAATTTGACATCAGTCAAAGCAGCAGGAGCGGAGCATCATCATCATCATCAGCAGTAGCAGCCGCACTAATACAATTATAAGTATGTCACAAGCAGAACCGAACCGTATATAAAAACAGTACAAAAACAGTACAGAACAGAACAGTACAGTATAATATAGTACAGAATAGAGCTGAACTGAACTGAACTGAACTGAACTGAACTGAATTGAACAGAACAGAACAGAACAGAACGGTTAAGTACGTTACGTTATGGTGCGATACGGTACAATCAAGTCAAGTAAGTAAAAAAAAGTAGCAACGTATGCGAAACGACCTGTCCGAGATGCCGACAAGTGACGATGATGCCATTTATGTTAGTATGTTCGTTCGTTCGTTCATTCGCTCGTGTGTTCACTTGGTCGCGTGCTCGCTCCTCGTACTGTGTGCTCGCGTGGCAACAGTTAAAACAAGACTATTCGCATCGCATGGTAGACGTCTAACATTTCAGTTTTCTTCTCAGCAGCAGGAGCAGCCAGCAGCATAGTCAGTCAGTCGTCCAACCATTCAACCAACCAACCAGCTAGCCAGCCAGTCGTCAAGTCAGTCGGGATACAAACAAACAATGTTGATGATGCGAAGGCGACGGGATTTGGAATACATCAGCATTATAGAATAGCGGTGATGACAACAATGTACAAAATACTCTCAGCAGCTTCGGTGTTCGGTATTTATTTGTTCACTCGTTTGTTGGTTCGGTTTATTCGTTTCATTCGTTTCTATGACTTCGTTTAATGGCTACTTCAGTCAGCATTAATGGGGAGGATGCTGCATGCCATGCACTAGCTATAACTAACTGGCTGGTTGGCTCTGAGTGAGTGAGCCATAAGTGTTTGTGAGAGTGCATCGTCACACAACACAAGACAGAGGGAGATAGTGACAGTGAGATTGAGAGCGAGAGAGTTCAAACGAGAGCATAATTTGCACATTTCATACAATTTGTTCACAAATCTTCTACTCTCTCAGTCAAATACAAAACAACAAAAGAACAAAAACAAAATAAACACACACACACACACACACACACACACACACATACATCAGTAGAAATTTTATTGTAATATTTTTGTTTTTTTATGTTTTGTTTGTTTAATGATTCAAAATAATTTGTTAAAAATGTCATTAAAATTTATTGCTTCATTTTTTGTTATTGAAAGTTACTTTTCATATTATTTCTATCCCTCTCTCTCTCACTCTCACTCGCATTCTCACTCTCTATCTTTCTCTTTCACTCATCCTTCTGCCTTTTCTTTTATATATTATCATACATTTAAATAATGGTTTTTTGTTCTTGCCATGAGTATTTTCCATCATCAATTTTGTTATGCTTGCGAGGCTTCTTCCTCTGTACAGCCATACGTATGGTAAACATCTATGTTGCTTATAGTATTGTAGGCTGTCAAAAGCACCAACTTTAGCATCACCATCGCCATTGCCGCCATCACTTTTAAAAGACAAATACAATGAGAAAGATGATGATGAAGATGATGATGATGATGAAGAAGAGACACAGAAAGGAGACAGAGAGTACAAACAAAAATGAGAATGAGAGCGTCTCAGTGAATAATAAAAGAAAAGATGAAGGAATTTCCATTGCAAACATTAAACTTGTGCTCTCAACCAAAATCACTACTCGCAGCAATGCTTCCGTTGTCTTCTTATTTCTTTCTTTTTTTTTTTTTATCACTATATTTTTTTTTTTTTTCTTTCTTCTAACAACTGCCTTTATTGTTGTTGTTGTTGTTGTTGTTGTTGTTGTTGTTACTGTTGTTTTGCTTCGCTCTTACTTTGCATAATTTCTTAGTAAAGTGTCGGTTGGTCGGTCGGTCAAATGTTTCTTTGCTTTCACATTCGCATTCGAGTTCATGTTCATGCGCCGATATACTACTGTACTACCAGTACTATGCCCTATGCCAAGCTTAAACTTTATAGAAATAAAAAAGAAAAAAAAAATAAATAAAAACAAAAAGAGAGAATATAAAAAAGAAACACCATAACCCATCTCCACCCCATCAAAACATCGAAACATCAAAACATCCAAACATCCACAGTCTCCCAACTAAGTAAAACAAAACCCCAACACCAGCAAAAACAACAACAGCAACAAAAACAATGTATAAAAATTTTACAATTTTTACATTGCGTAAGTGGCAAATAGCGCCTAAAAGCAGCAACAAAAAATAATAATAATAATAAAAATAAGTAGAAGAAGAATGCTCATGCCACACACCCACACAAACACACACCCTACATTAACATTGAGTTACACCACAAACCGCACCGGGCGTAGCTCAAGCTACAGTGGGGGTCACAGGTGGCGGATAGTGAACGGCCTGCAGATATGTAGGTTAGCTGCGAATATTAA
>JBANCV010000484.1:14099-36318 GCA_037040105.1 Amiota albilabris | reverse complement strand
CTCACACAAAGATGGCGGCACCAGAAAATGCCCTGCCAGAAAAGTTCGGAAACTTTTAACACACACCTTGTATGTCCTGGTATCTAACTTTATTAATTCTGATCAACTGAATTGTATTCTTATAATTCACCTTAATACATAACAGCATGTAATCAGCGTACATGCATTCCATTAACCGATCATAAAATTCAACTGAATCTTTACTTAATTTTTGGAAATATAAATACTTGTATAGTTATCAGTTAGTTATAATAAGTAAGCGGTAATGGATTTTAATTGTACAACTTACCCTATGTTTTAAGTCTTTACTATAACATCATAGTGCATGCAGCTTACATAAGGTCATTTGCCGTGAAGTAGTCACAAAGTTTATATTGCATTTCCACGAACCTCAGTAGTGTAGTACTGAAGTGACTTACAGTCGATACCCAGTCATGTTCGATTTTTAACGTCATCTGAGAGGGGAAAGTGGCGTGAGGTAAAAACATGGCCACTTATAAAAAAATGTATGAAGCAAATGTTATGTTAAATAGTAGCAAATTTTTTTTTTTTTTTTTTTTTTTTGTAAAAATATTATATTAATTAATAATCGTATTTAAACTTACCTCGGTGGAACATTTTACTCAATGTGTAACGAATTTTATTGAATTCGTTCATGCGTTCGAATGCCGAAAGCGACATCTAACGTTAGCAATTGTCTTAGAAATGAAACCTGCAGGTGGCGCGGTAGCCAGCGTTAACAATAATAATTCAAAAGGTATTCAAGACTTTTGAAAATAAACATTTGTTTTTCATTTAAATTATAAAACTGTTCATGAGATGAGACAATTAAAAAATTTGCTAAGGGAAAATTACATTGATGCAAGAACACAAATTGGGCTATTAAATAAATTCATGGTATTATGTACATATTAATATAACATAAGTATATTGTAACAAAACTAAAGGGTGATAGCGTTTCAGTAGTCTTTTCGTATGACAGCTGTTATCTAAGAGATTGATAGTTATTACGTCTTTCGAAGATCTAGATGTAATACCGAGTTTTTAACATAATAAGGGACTTCGACAAGCCTTCTTAAGAATATCGACTGAAACCTTTGTAATATTTCAAAATTTGATTCGGCAGCCGTAGCCCAAAGTAAGATTCCATAAGTCCACACCGGTTTGATAATTACCTTGTAAAAAGTATTTTTTGCTCAAGGCGAAGTTCAGAGTGAATGCTTATTTGTTTACGTTTTGAGGTGACGTGCTCTTTTCATGTAAATCAAGTTTTAATCCCAGATAGTTTTCAACATTGTGGTGTGGCGCAACATCACCGATAAATGTTACTTGTGGGCAGTCAAATCTTCTCAAGCTAAGTAACAAACTAACATAAAACTTATAGATTGAAATCACTCTTAGTTTTGATGTATCCCGGTATATTTGGAATATTCTACTACTATACAATAAACATATATGAAAAAATTAACCCTTTCCCCATATAGGTGGCTATAGCCAAATATTTTGGAATTTCTCCATTATTTATTGTTAATTTTATACCCTTCACGTAGTAGTAAAAGTTTGTAAAGCACAGAAGGAGACATCGTAGACCCCATAAAGTATATACCTATATTCTTCATCTTCATCTGTCCATTTCTCTGTCTCTATGTATGAATAACAGTCCTTCAGTCGGAGCACTATGAGAGGTACCGCCCATACTAGCCCCCCTACTAAAATTCATGGTCTTATTACCAAAAACTTTTTTGTTTTTTGTGCTATCATCTTGAAATTTGGATACAATAGATTTCTAATCCATTTTCATCAACCATGGAAATTTCCTCGATTTGAATGGATCGCATAGCTCTCATACAAAACATGTTTTCTAGGGGCTGCATGAAGAGTATTACATCTTCGGCATAGTCAAATACCCCCTTCTTTCTAGTTTAAGTTAATATTGATTGATAAAACATGATTATTAAAACAACAATCGGTTTTTGAAATATGAAAGTATAATTTTTTAAAAAATACTTGGAGTAACTGGTACCTTGTAAAGTTACAGGGAGTTTATATGGAAATTTGCTTGAAGTGCATCTCAAGCCTATTTGATTAATCAAAAAGTCCATTTTAATATTTTTAATTGTAATTCGTTTATTAGTCAATTGAATATTTGAATATTAGAATTTATTAGAAAAAGTGAACACAATATTTTATTAAGAATTTCTGTTAAAAACAAACTGTAGACTCATTAAATATAATTATACTTCATATGATATTCAGTTCCAAATGTAACCTAAAAGTATGGATTTGTTTTTCTATTCATTTTACATAACAAATTTGGCTTAATCGGAATGTGGTCTTTAGCGCCAAATTACTTGTACAAGAACGAAAATGCAATAGACTGACAGACAGACTGTGCCTCTTTAACATTTACAATATATAGTATATCATTTATGGAAATTGAAATGTTGCTAATGTGATTCTAGCCTAAAAGTTATAAAATTTGTATAAATACTTAAAATATTAAAATCAATTTTTGTCTTAATTATTGAAAGTTTTAGAGACCAACTGTGCAGGAATGACAACAATTATCCCGATAATAATCATAGCTGCAGAGTTTTGCCTGTACAGCCCATTTACAGTTGGCGAATTCATCCACACAAGACTCAGAGTTATCCAAGACAGCGGCATCGTTCTGTAGCTGTTCAAAACGTACTTCTACGAGTAAAATTGTTTATACAATTATAGTTATGGAAGATAATTAGATAAATATTTTAGATCTTACCATCGCACTTTTGAGTATTACAACTACGATAGATGGGTTCTCTGAGCGAATACCGGCATTTGTTAGATTCTCGCAGTGAATTTTCTTTCTCGTCATACTCCAGACATTTGACCGTGCGTCTTTGTGTACCTCCATTGCAGGTTTTCGAACACTTAACGAAAATTTACATAGATTAAGTGAAATATCTTCGCACTTATCAACTCACCTCATTCCAATCAGAATAATGCCACCTAGGAGTACAATATTCGACCTCTTCATGTAAACAATTTTCCATGGTTTGTGGTTTCAAATCCGTTTTGCAATCCTCCTCATCTGTTATAAGTTGATTTTGTATACATAGAACTTGTCGACTACGCGTCAAATTAAAACAATTGCCATTGCATGGAGACCAAGGACCTGCAAACCAATCTCCATGGTCACAGGCTCGCTTGCGTTCACAAGGCCGCGTTATGTCCGGTGTAGCCCTTGAATCGCAACGTTCCGAATTCTGTTTTGAACGATCGCAAAATATTGTACGATATTCTACGCCGGAACCACAATCTGAAGAGCAATACTGATTCCAATCGGATATCATCCAAACGCCTCCATTTTTATCACCCCGGTAACGATTGTTATGAGTACCGTTGCCGGAATGTGCACGGTAGCGTCCATGTATACGGCGACGATTCTTTGGACATTCACATTGTTTCTTTGCAGGTGGTTGTTCCTCCATACAAGCAGAGTCATCAACATGTATGACAATGCCTGATGCCAATTCCTGCACACAACTTAGCTCACGTTGACGGAAGCCTTCACCGTGCGTGCAGCGACATTCACCCCAATCATCTTGGCGCCAATAGGCAGGACACGGTTGCGTATTACAACGCAACAGATTCTCATTCAGAACCGGTTTCTCAGAATGTAAACAACGACGTTGCGAGTAATAACGCACTGGATTTTCACGCGCGCATCGAACTATGGGTGTCTGTGTACCACCACCACAGGATTTAGTGCAAGCACTGAAACCTACAATTTTCCAGTTGAATTTTCGCCGACGCATTGAATGTGAACTGCTTACAGAGTTTTCTCCATCACTACCAGATTTGAGGAAACCATCGCTCTCTAGCGACAACTCATTTTCCTCTGAATCATAAGTAATTGGGAGTAAATATTCATACTTGATGCCTGGATTTAAGGTTTTACTAAAGACCTAAAATTTGATATAGAATACGCAACAAGTTCTTGGTAGAAATTCACTTAATTTACCAGCAGTTCCAATGAGTCCCTTATAGGTCCAGTACATGTTATCCATTCCGTAACACCATCGCCATGCTGAATGCCATCAATACGATGATAGTCGAATATGGTACCAACAGCCTCATAGGCACCATTTTCTGATGCGGTGTTCTCTCCATTGAAAATGTATTTTTGTTCCGTGGTGCGCAGTACTGAAAATTGTGTAATATTTTTTCACAAATAAATATACAAATTATGCAAAAATTTGCTTTGTTTACCTAAAAGATTTGCGCTATTTTTCAATTCAGTTATGGAGATATTCGAAGCACCAGCAGGTATGGTGGCTACATGCACATAAGCATCTTCCGGTAGAGGATCACGTGTAAAAATTCCTGTTACAGGACGGCAGATCAAACCACCACAACTCACAGAACCACTATTGGCATAGAGACCCGTAATGCCACCACTAGCATGTATGGCCTAGAAAGATTATTTTGTGGTATTTTCAGATTCTTTAATATATTATTTATATATAAGTATGTAACTTATATCTTGACTAAACAAACTCACCAGCCAAAAGATCACCAATTTTATGATCATTTTATTATTTAATAATTTTTATGTTATGTTTTCTGATTCAATCAATTCACATCGAGCTAAGAAATACAAATAAAATGTACATAACCCAAAGTTCTAAATTTTACTGGTATATGCCATTCACCAAATTCACGAAGATCAACTACAAGATCGAACAAGTTTTCGTTAAATACTTGTCATTTGTCGTAGGCTTTTGAGTCTTAGCATTTGTTAATTCAAGGAATCGATTAATTATGAGCATTTAAATATGAGACAAACACTTGATTTATGACTTTCGATTTATAACCTCCCACAAATATGAAGATCAAGAAATGTTTCTGGGCACTCATAAGTATTGTTGTGCTATGTCTATTGTTTGTCTAATTAAATGTGTTAATTTGTGCCTTAATTTGCTTACAACACTCGATCGATCGCTTGTTCACTCGCTCGCTAGTTCGCTAGTTCAAAAGATCTATAGTTAGATCGATCGATGTGATCTAAAGATCGATAATCTAATGCATAATAAAGTCATTAATAAAATTATTGTAATTAATTTTCATTTGACATTTTTTTACAATAACAAGAAATATATGCATATTTAAATTGAGGAATTAAGTGATTTTTTTATTTTTTACACTAAACAATATTTATTTATAAAAACTTACAATGGATAGAAAAGATTGAATAGAAACTATTCATCAAAAACAAGTGTTTATATACTTTTAAGCGCCCCAAATCACTTCCGCTTTAAATAACCGATCCCGCACTGATAGTATAATACAACAAACAGCTATAGACTTTCAACATCTTTTCTTCACTTGTTCATTTCCAACAAACACATGTCAGATAGATCGATCGGTTGTCGACAGATCTGGTACCAACACCTCATGCATGATAAGATTCAATAGAGGCGTCAGTAGCTTGTTTAGCTCACTTTACTTCAATGTAAGTATATCACATTGCGAATTGCAGATTAAGAGCATAAAATTGTTACTACACCAAAAACGCATTTACATTTTGTTTAATGCGATTTAAGCTTAAATCATAACTGGTAAATATCAACATAAATTAAAGAAAATCCTATTAGACATGGCCCCCAACTGAGCATCAAACACTAAACCGGTTCACTACATGGCATGAAATAAGATGAGAATAGACCAAACAAACTTTGATGTGGTTTGTAAACCTGAACAATAATAATATTATGTAAGCAAGTAGAAACACAATTCATTTTTATTGATTTTAAAACAAAACTTAATACACAGACGATTACAATAATCCTTTGATTAGCCGTATGATAAGTATTGTATATAAAATTAAAGAAGACATCATGAGTTGGAGTTGCCTTCCTGCACACTCTCACACACAAGTTATGATGACAGCCAAGCAACGCCTGAACAAGGCATAAGTGTCAATTTTGTCACTGAGATGTGATAAATTCGTTAGCGCGTAGCGCTTCAAGATCATTATTCACTTTTTGACGCCCCCGCACAAGTTGAGCTGAACTGAGTAGTGGAGTGCTGGGAGCCCAATGCACAGAGCCCCTGCTTACTTAGAGCATTCAATGGTGGTGGCAATGGCATTGAAGAGAGTCTTGTTTATGGTGGCATGTTTGGAAGATTATGGTTGTTGTTTATTTAAAGCACTCATACACGATTTGTTTATCTGCTGCCACTCTACTCGTACTATTACTATTACTACTTATAAGTATATACATATATTCAATTTGCAAATATCGTCCATATCTACTTATATATATATCTATATATTGTACTAAGTAGTACAAGAATATCGAGTATGGAATGAATGAGCAACACCACTTGAATTTCGACCTTTTCACTTATGCATAAATATAAACACAACAACAAGTTAATAAAATTTAATTGGTTTTCTATTATGAAGTCTTTCACTTGTAGGATTTCTTATTTACAATAACATTTGACTATTTGTTTATGCCGCTCACTTAATGTTAATGAAGTGTCAAAGAGGAGAATATTGCTACTGTCTTACAAAATGCCATCGTACTTACTACACTATACATTGTACTAAGTACTTACAAGTGTACGAAGAAATGACTGACTGTACAGGTAAACACCTTAAAAGAGGAACATATATAGTATGAATATTTGTTTTTAATTTCAGTTTAAAAATCAATTGCTTCTATTTTTATTGTGGCTGTTGTAATTATTATTTAGTTACACAGGAGGAAGTCAAGGCCATCATAAATAATGTTTTAAGTGCTTCATAAACAAAACAAAATACCATTGAATTGATTTCAAATTCACCAAACATTAAATACCTTACACAAAAAGAGATACATATAGTACAAGAAACAACTAGGTATAGTATAGTCTATATTGTATATATGGTAAATATACTGTCTGAATCAATCTACTGTATAACTAATTGGGACATTAATTAAAACCTTTAAGCACATAAATACTTTGTTATTTGATTGCAAAATTATTGTACATATTTTAATATAACTTCTGATAAATGAATGGATGGATCTTCTGTCAGTATCTAATTCCTAAAGACCAATTACCGACCCCAATCAAGTATTACAAATCTCCTAATATTTTATTGATAAATTGAAAAAAAATTCCTAAATTTATATTGTAATAACTCCGTGACCATCATTTTCCGAGTTAATTTTCCGTCATGTTGAAACCACATATTTATATGCAAATTTTATTTATTTATTATTTATTTATTTATTAGAACTAGGATTATAATTTAAAATTATAATTCTATAATTTTAAATTATAACCTAGTTATGGTTATGAGCAATAGCAACAGAGGCCTTCAGCTCAGGGAAAGAGTTAGGAAGGATAAGGGAAATAGTTAGAAGAGTGCAGGACCAGACTTCAAATGGGATTGAATCTGCGACTCTACGCACTAACCTCCGAGCCAACGAACCAGTCATTTATATCCAAATAATAATCTTTCAAACTTCAATTACATTCCTTATTGATAGTAAGATTATTTATCACTGGCATGAAACATTCATAATAACCATAAGTCCCTTAAGAAAACTTTCTCTAACATAAGACATTGGAAAGTTTTTCATATTGTAGTCCGATTGTTCCGATTTTTAATAATTTGATATAATATCATTCATAATATTTCTAACCGCTCAATAAAAAAGGATCTAATTCAATTTTACTCTCGAGGGTCTGTTGCCCGATGTTTATATATGATCAAATATATGGTATATGTAACAAACGTTATGACAATTTTTATAATACCATTTATGTAAGGAATAAAGTGTTTAAGTAGAAAAATTTTGATTGAATTTTTTTTTATAGTCATTTCTAAGCAATTACAATAAATTTTTAACGCTTGTCTACTTTTATTGTTTATTTGTTTTTGATTTTCCAATTGAAAAATAAGTACTTTCTTTTAAATAAACATTTGGAAAAAGAGGCTTTTTGTGATTTGATTTCCTTGTTTTCTTTCAGGCTTAAAGCGATACATTGGAATATTTCTGAAAATTATTGAGGCTTTCACACCTTTTTGTCTATTTACTCGTAGTCTACCTTCTATAAAAGAACTGGTCTTGAATGTAAAATTGTTTCCCCACTTCAAGTTTCAAACCAAATAGATGATAAGCTTTTTTGTTATTGTTTATTTGTGAAAATACAATATTTGCAAATTGTGGATTTCATGACCCAACATAATTCTATTTAGCACTTACTCTTTATGATAAGGTTAGAGGGTTGCATGATAAGTATTTTACCCGACCTAGGACAGAAATAACACGGCTAGAACTTACATGACAACAATTAAAATATTTCTATATTGAATAGTGATAAATTTATAACTTTTTTTTTTTTCTTTTTTTTAATTAAGAACAAATAATGAAATTAAAAAGGAGTTTAACGAAGTCTGTTGGGTTTCTGCATATTCGTTAAAATCAAAATTGTTGTATAAGCCACTTCAAAAAACTATTTTAAAAAATCGCGTAATTAACCATCAGAATGCTGAGACCTGAGGGTAACCTTTTTTGGGTAGATATCTGTGAGATTGGTATAATTCATATTGATTAAATAAAAAGGATTGTATGTTTCCACTAAAATAGAACACAGGTTTATATATCCAGTCCTGATGGTACAAGTCAAAGACTCCCTCATAAAGATTTAATCTTTTACTATACGTAATCACAAAATTTGATATACATCCTAGATATTTTGAGCTAAGAGGTGGCTAGGGTGAGAAATATTATACATATAACTCACAAAAAATTGTTTTGTCCTATTGAGGCCAGATTCTTATCATGTTACCTCAGAAAAGGAAGTAGATGGTTTAGGTAAAAAGAAATGTACATGTGTCCAGTCCTCATAGTCTAAGCCAATGATTCCTTCGTCCAGATTTAGTCTTCTTCGTCTATTTTACTATTTCAATCACAATATTCGAGAAACACGCTAATTGTTTTAAGCTAAGAGGTGGCAAACAATTTGTGGTTTCTTATTAAGGAGGTCAGGTACTTATCATACTTCCCTCCTATATAAACAAAAACTATATCACAAATATGTATATTTACTCTATGATTTCATATAACCAAAAATATAACATGCATGATAAGCTCATTAGAGGTTACTCTCATGTTTGTGTTTGTGTGAATATGTCGCAATCGAAAATCCATTGTCTTATACTACAATACAATAATATAAGACTTATATGATCAATTAGTGAAATAAAAGCATCACTTTGGATCTACAATACAATAAAAATAAAACACTCGCCATATTAAGTCTTCAAGTATGTATACTTATGTTGTTAGTATATCTTTAGGTTTGTCTATCTAGTTAGTGTGTCTCTCTTATCAGCTCATAAAAAAGTAGTAAAAAACCAAGTCTAAAAACATTATTTTTTTTTTGGGAATATCAACAGCAAAATATAACATTCAATACAGACCAAGCCAAAAAGAAAAATTATATAAATTATGACAATGACAAATTTATGCAAATCTCAAATGAAATTTGTTAATTCTAAGAAAATACAAAAAAAAAAAAAAAAAATACCATAACACCGCCGCCTTTCATAATCCAAATCCAAAGTTTGAAGTCAAAGAAACCACTAAAGATGCATAAAACTTTGAATGCCAAAAACGTTTTTATTATTTTATATTTTATAATATTATTCCTTCATTTAATATTTTTTGCTTTTATACATTTTAAGTGCGTATGTCAGTTGAAATCATTTCTGATAAACCAATAGAATTTACTATATATGAAAAGAACTGTATGATTTCATGCTCAAAGAAGTGATGAGCGAAATATTAATTCAGAGTTCGAAATTAATGGCATCATTGCTCCAAATTCCAAATCGTTTGCTCAATTGCATTAATCGCAATATAAATATATACATATATATATTTTTTTTTTTCTTTTAATTTATTTTGCAAATTTGATTTTCTCTTAATAGTGTTTAAAAGAATAAAATAAAAAAAAGAATTGCCTATATAAAACGATATTCATTGAGATGTCTTTAATAAGTATATTTTGCGCTTTATTTGTTTTAAATTGTCATAATTGTTAGTGGCGTCCGAGGCCCAGACAAGATCAAGTTGCTTGCGACAACTTTGTATACAAAAATGGGCTAATTCATAGTTTCGTTCAATGTTGACTGTTTAGTACTAAATAATGATGAAGTTTGACAAAAAAGGATTTGTCAAAGAGGTTTGACTTCAAACCAAAACAAATCTAATAGTTTCTAATGATATACTCCTCTTTATATTAATGTGTGCGCATGCCTTTTAAGCCATATATGTTTGGAAAATTATTATGTTGCAAGTTTATAATTATGCGTACTTGGCATTGATGCTTTTGAATTGGCACATGAATGTACATATAGCAAAATATTATGATGATGATTGTTCTATTGAAGGCTTAGTTGTAAGGCAAATTGAAGCCATTAGATTCGAATTTATAACTTTATTTTATATGTAAGTATAATATGCAGAAGGCATGAACTTAGATCCCACTATGTACTTGGTAAACATATAGCGATACATTGATTTTGAAAATGGAAAATTTTTATTTTTTGTATGTAAACTTGTATAGAAAACCTTTGCTTATTAGAAATATCGTAATCCCCCTTCACAAGTCCATAATAGAAAACTAGAAATATCTTACCCCTCACAATCTTTAAATTGCTTAGTCATCCGTTATTCTCAACTGTCGTTATAATGAGAAATATATATAATAATAATCTTCATGCATCCCCTAGAAATGGTTTTTGCCTGATTGAGCACACATAAATAATACATAATTGATATTGATTTGACTTATGTGTAGAGTTTCAATATTTCGACCGCAATATTTGTATGGATCCAGTAACCCTATGAACCTGAAATTTACATGGTTAATGCATATGAGTCAGACATTTATAGTATCGAAAATTTCAGATCGATAACATAAACAAAAAATTGTTCTAATATGATTATGAATTTATATTTGGGAATGTTTGGGAGACACCCCTCCTAGAAGTCCAATTCGGCTGATTCCGACAAATGTGCAGCGTATGGTAAATAAATTTCAGTTCTCTAACTCAAAAACTGAGGGTCTAGTTTGCACTCATACAGACGGATAGATGGACATATTATTTCTTAAACAACTCGTCAAGTTGAGCTCATCAAATTTTTATATATATTCAATACTTTATGCGGTCTCCGATGTCTTCTTCTCTTTGTTACAAACTGATAATACTATTGACTATGTGAAGAGTATAAAAAGGAAGCTTAGATGATTCAGTCTGATTATTACTGTTCACATTTAGATTTTTTTTTTTATTGCATACAGTTCCTTAGATAAAGACCCTTAAGTCATTATTTTACCACCTTAAATATATATTGCATATTTCCCTATGCCATCATCAAAATCAGCGATGCTTATGGAATTGTAATGCGAATATAAAGCCTCTCCTAATCAACCGTCAATATCACCTACACAGTAGTGCATTCTGTTGATAAAAAAAAGATGATGTGGCGACCGAGTATATAATATGATATAACACTGCGCGGAGACTTTGGGCTGTCAACCCACTAGGTGAATCTATTAATTGGATATAAACCAAAAACGTTGAAGAAATAACAACTGGAAGTCCCATATACAGCAAGCCAAAGATTATGATGATCATCTAAACAATCTCAAACTAAATATCCTTTGGAAATTTTTTTTTTTTTTTTTTTCAATAATCATTCTAATTGAGAAATAGAAAAGTCTCTACTGATCTGTGCTAGGGACATACAGATTCATATTCATTTGAACATAAATGAAATCATCCAAACCATTGGTTCTTTTAATTCCTATTAAAACCTTGATCGAAATTCAATTACGTCTTAGCAAATTAAAAATAAAAAGAAAAATAAATACAATATCGAACTCAATTGTTTTATAAATGTCACAAAATGACAATTATTGTTTTAACTATTGGAAATACTTATCTGAATTCACAGAACAAATATGACATATATTGGGCAATACTCCAGGAATGATAAAATGACAACAAAGACAACAATAATAAAAACAATCACAATCAAAAGAAAAACAAAATTGAACATAACAAAAGTCAATCAAATCAATAAATTAGACTTCAATTTTTACGTGATTCGATTTACAAAAGCTTTCAATTAAGATCTTCTACATTTTGTCAAAATATCGATCGATCGATGAAATCACTTGTTTGTCTCCACTTTTATATGCTATGACAACTAAACTCAATAGTTGGCATACATATGGATATCTTTACCATATATATACGTACTGAATAGGCTTGAAAATATCTCTTCAAATACTTAATAAAGTGAGAAATACTTTTATTTAAATTTCTTAATTGTGCGTTTTCAACTTTTGCCCTTTAAACTGAATAAATCCAAATAGTAAATACAATAAATTCTGAGGAAATAGGCAACAGGTATTTTTTTTTTAGCGCGAAAAACTTAAACTTTAAGAAAATATATACAATAAAAATTCGGCGCACTTTGTTCGAACACTGCAAATATTTGAATATCTTTTTGTTTTTAGGTAAAAAATCAAAACGAACCGACACCGGCCGAAACACTTTAGCGTCTGATCGGTAATTTGTGGTTGATTTTGTACTATACTGAGACGACTAAACATACATAGATCGACCGACGGTTGACGCCAACGACACCGACCAACAAACCAACCAACCGATCTACTGATCGTTGCCTATCATCGTCAGATTCTTACGCTGCAGAATATTGAATCGAGACGCTTCTGATATGATTTTGATATTGATTTCGCATTAGACGGAACCCACTGAATATTAGGAGGCGGCACTTGCTCAATTCTAAGTATGTAGACACTGAGTAAAGTAACTCAGTCAGTCAGTCAGTCAGGCAGTCAGTAACTCAGTCATTAAACCAAATGGGCACTTATAGTATGTCTATGAACGAGTATCTGTGTATATCGTTTCATACATAGTAGTTGAGACTGAATCTATTGCCTATCACTTGACGACTTCTTAAAAGAGCTTTACTTACTTTACGCATTTGAATGCGAAAAAACAAAACACATTTGCAATGAATTAGTATAATTGTTTATGTACACAAGCAGTAAAGTTTGGATAAGATTGACTCAACATACTATGTTATACCCTATAGTAGAATAATCTTGAGAAATTTTTCAGTTTATTGAACTTTTATAGTTGAAATAATATAATAATATGTATGTACCTATATTGTGCTTAAGAAACATTTAACAACAAATAGAAACCACAAACAATTTAGTAAGTAATGCCTTTAAATAAAACATTTGCGGTTTTCGGTATATTTCAATAATATTTATTTATATACATGCCTGTATACCATATAAAGATATAAATGTACGATACAATGGTTATAGACAGGTACATCTTTGTACCTATAAGAAATTTGAGATAAATAATGCGAATTAATATGTTTCCAAACCACTAACGAAATAACACGCTCAGACTGAAATTGTTTGCGGTTCTGCAGTGACAACTTTAGTAAATAGGTCAGTGAAATGATTTCCCTAAACATCATTGAAGATATGCACATACATATGTACACATATGTACGATACTTATAATGATATTGTACACACTTATCATATGTATGTACTATGTAAGTTGTATCTAAAGCCGATGCTAGAGATTAATGCAAAGCAAGTTGTTATTGTGCCTTAATGGGAAACAGATTTCCATACTTCAAAGAAATGCATTCACTAGGAAGAGTTTGTGCAAAGTGACAATTGTGAAAAGTGAGAAAGAAATCTTCAAGTGGCAGAATTTTCTGTGTGGAAAAAAGTAAAAGTGCACACAAAGAGAAAAGAGAATCTAGTTATACGGTACACTTAAGTAGTTTCTTTATCAACTTTTAAATCTACTTAGATCTAAGATTTTTATTAGGTTACAGTGCTAAGGGGACTAATCAGAATAAGAAATGGAATTGAAATCAGAAATTGAATTGATTATAAAAGCAATGATTTACAAATTTAATAAATTCAGTATAACAAAGTTATGAAATGCAAACAAAGTTTAACATTTGCGCTTTCATTTTCATTATGAAAATGAAGTTTCGCATCAATCAGCTTTTTTTAAGCTTCAAAAAGCAATCGTTAACAGCGCATTAACAGAAACATGTTAACAGCGGCAGACCAAAGGCTATGGAATATGGGCAGACCATTAACAACACATCAAAGACTTTAACACATCAAAGACTTTAGCACATCAAAGACTATGGAACTATATTGACTAAACAATTCTCTCAAAATGTTATTTGAATTAGTCCAAAGACTATGTAAAACTATAGACTGGACAATGCTCTCTCAAAATTAACAGTTTTAAATAGTCTTTGAAGGAATCCAAATAAAATGTTAAGAGAGTTGCCCAGTCTAAAGAATTTCATAGTCTTTGTTAATACATTGCTCAAGTTCTTATAATTTGATGGCTCATCTACGCATATACTTATATATAAACGACAGTACCTAGTCCAAACTTCTGGATCTAAGAAAATGGAACTTTGTCAGTCTGTTCATATTATGAAAAAATTCCAAATTTTAATAGGGAACAATAATTCTATTTCTATATCAAAATGAATGTTTGGCAGCTAATACTTGCTAATACTTCGACAGCATCTTCATATCATGGGGATAGATGACCATTAAGAAACTAACTCCTAAATATCACATATATATATATTTTTATGTAAAAGTAAATGAAAGTTCGAAGACATCGTCCTGATCAAAACACTAAACCTGAATACACATGTATGTTTCTATTATAAGTTTTTGATATTGTATTTCACTCTTAAGATATTTAAATAATGGATCAAATTTGTTAACGAAATTTAGAGAGAAAGAGAGAGAGAGAGAAAGGATCAACAGCCTCAATAGTGATTACTATATTTTTAAGTTTATTTTTACTTTAACAGATAAGAATTTCTTTTTCCAAATTGTGGATATAATACAATAAAAAAATATTTATATTAAAAGACTCAATGCAATGCATACTGGGAGTTACATAAAATCTCATCGAAACGAAAGGTGAAAGAAATCAGAAAATTTCTATGACAAACAAATAAATAGGATTTATAACTCCTTCTTTCTTTCCAAGTGGCCTTATTTGGCTATTGAAACATTTAAATACATGTTACATACTCTGCAAATGCCATCCACACAGATTGCACGACTTGTATAATTTAAACGATAGTATTCCGCTGGACGATTGCAGGATGTGCCATCGATAACGGATTCATTAAGCGTTGCAAAGTATCTCATGCCCAAAGGTTTGCAGTTTAACTCACATTCGGCATCATCTGAAAGCAATCAAATCAAACTATAAAATTTAGTAAAGTTTCCTAGAATTTATTTTCACCTTTTACATAGGGTTCCCAGACATAGGAATGACCTTGAAAATCAACACTATTAAAGCCGGCACATTGTTCAGCACGAAAATCTTTTATGGCACCTGGACATAGGTGTTCATTACATAGTTGATAACGCTTATACAGGCCAATGCAATCATTGCTGACATAGCGTTTGCCCGTTGTGGAGTTACTAAAAAACAAAAAATGAAATAAAGTTATTATAATAGAAAGTAGCAAAACAAATAATTATCATACAAAGAGAAGTTCAAGAACTTTCACTTCAAAGTATCTTTTGTGATTGCGTCGTATATGTGAATAAGCAAGAAAAGCAACAAATGCTAATCATATGGATTTATGTTTATGTTTGTGTGCTCGTCAAACCTGGAACTTGGACACACAGGCATACTCACATATATATTGTATACGATGTAACAACAACAATCAAAATGATATCTTCATACTATTTCATACAAAGTTGAAGCAAATCGCCTAACAATAAAAATAGTTAATGACTTGGCGCCACATTCAAATTGCAAAGAATTCGCGAATATTTTTTTATGTGTTATAAGTTTGCCAAGTAATTTGTTTGTTTTTCATGTTTCCTCTTCTATTCAACCATTCATTCAATTATCCATTCATTCATTCATATATTTTTGTCAGTTTATTTAGTTTTTATATGCAAAGTTTTTCTTTTTTTTTCCCCCTTTTATATTTAATTAACAAAGCGTGACGAATATAACAAAAAATTAATTGACAAGGCATTGTATCTGTGTCGAAATTCGCGAAATAATATATTATATATTGTATCTATAGAAACTTAGTCATACTAGTATAAGTAAACAGCATACTCGTAGATGACATGACATCTGCATAGATATTTGAGAACTATTTTAACAACATATGTCATCTGTAGCTACTACATTTGAGAATAATTTGTAAGCAATTTCTTTGTGAATATGTTTTTATTTAATTCATGGTTTTTTTTGTGTGTTCTTAATATTTAATAATCGTGTGATACATTTAAATTCTTTTGCTTTTTATTTACGTTCAATGAATTTCTTTTTCAAAAACTCAAACAATTCAGGATCGCTTGGATTTGTGACTTCATGGAGGGTCTTCTGTTTGTCATCGACTGTTATATGAGTACCCAAAGCGGCATCAGCTTGAGCCTTAAGGGCTTTAATCTCTGTTGCATATTTGAGATCGTCCTCAACTAAAAGATTCTCAAAGAATTCGGAAACATTTTGCAAATCATGATTAACCTTTGGCAATGAATTTTCCTTCAAGAATTTGACAAATTCCTCACTGAATGCTTTGTCCAAATTGTTATAAGCTTCTTCTTTCTTATTCAAATCAGCTTCCTTGCGCAAATTCTCAAGTGTTTCGATAGTTTTTACAATCTCCTCCTTAAGTTCTGCTTGTTCCAACAATGATTTATAGAAAGCAATTGCTTCCTCAATTTCATAGTTCACATGATATTCCTGCAATTTCAGTTTGATGTATTCACCGAATTCTGGAGTGAATTTTTCTTTTATTGTCTTGACAATTTCTTGTTTCTCTTCAAAGTTTTCCAACTTAAGAGCTCCTTCATAGATGCCAATCAGACGTTCCAGATCCTCCTTATGAGTACCATCATCTGCGGCAAGGAAGCTTTCGTAGCCTTTCAATTGTTCACGGATGTGATTATTAAGTGACTCAATGTCAGCGGCATATGTAATCTAAATAAACAGGATATTAAAGCGCTTCCATCGACATTTGTCACATATCCTACCTGTAGTGCTACCAAGCCCAACAATGCAATGAAATATAACTTTGACATCTTACGGAAATTTCCAACTTTTTTTAACTTTTAAGATATGCGTGCTACTTGACCGATCGATACTCTCTGCCACTTCGGGAACAACAGTTCTCGTATTTATAGCTAGAACTACCAGACAGTTTTATTTTTTCCTCTATTTTATGGGTTTTTTATCGTTTACAAAACAGTCAATATCTTTGTTGTGATCTTGTCTATTTTTTTTTTTTTTTTTTCGTTTTATATATTCAGATTTCACTCGAAAAAACGAAAAGTCCCCAAAAATACACTGTAAAAATGATTCGTTGCTTTTTGAAAATTGTTTGTTACAATAAAGTTAGTCGGAGATCTATAGACTTGAAACATTAGCAAAGCCTTCTTAAACGTCACTTGTGATTCAGCCCAGTTATCAGTCAGTTTATTGAATAAAGTAACCACAAAAGGCAATCCATCATGGCACAGCACTATGTACAAGCCCTAAAAATCTATAATCGATTATATGGGCCCATGCATTCGCCATATCTGACATTAAGTCATACATTAAGTTTTGAGAATGGTGTAAAATTTTGAGGTTCAGTTCTTCAAGAGGGAATCCATCCATTGATTGTGTTCTACAGACAAATTGATGGTGGATTCCTAAATAAAATCTGTGTCATTGCAGCAAATGATCTTGGATTCCCCTTCTTATTGTGATGATGTTTAACTCTCTGTGGACTGACTCATAGATCAGCTGAATAGTCCTCAACACAATACCAAGACTTTAAATTAAATCAATTTGATACGTATAACATTGACATTGACATTTTCCAATCATTGTGCTAAGCACCGTCATCTTAAGCTTATCTGGCAGATAAACAACTCGACTTCATATATTTATAGGGATTGTCATAAGAAAAAACCCAATTAGATTTGTCATTAGTATTTTACCTGCCAAAGAATTGATCCTCTCTACAGAATATAGGGTCCCATAAGAAAGTAAGGTCCGATATGCATTCTTTAACCAACTTTGTGGAAGAAATTCTAATCCCAAACTCAAAGATATTATCCAACGACATGATGATCCAAGCATACTGCGCCCAGATCTCAATCCAAGCGAAAATCTTGGGTCATTGCAATGGAGGCTCACTATTACATATTAACTTTGCTTTAATGGAATAACATTCCCATTACCCATATATTAGTAGAAAATAAGGCTGAGATTGTGTGCAAATGTAAAATTGTATTATATTTTATATTAAATACTATAATAGTATATATAGTATAGAGGTGTATATTTTTTGAAGTGTAGAACTTAACTTATTTTGGTCTCATATTGTATTTATTTTTTCAGATCATTTCAGACCCCTCACTCTTGGATCTCTCAGGTCAAATTAACACATAATTTTCAATGATTACTGACCAGAATGTTGACGGAACAATTAGCATTGTTAATTTTTGTGAGTAAGCTTTGCATACATAAACCAGTTTCGCGGAGTTTCTGTTGATATTTTGGCATTATAATTAAACTGAGAACAGGTGAAATTAACGTTTGGCGGGATTAAATGAAGTGATGGATTGGTTGGTTATCTGGAAAATAAGGCTGACTGGATGAATAAGCAAACAGGAACAAATGTAATTGACTAACTCACTGCCTCACTATCTGACTGACAGACTGACTATGGTAAATGAGAACCTGACTAAATGTACGTGAGGGTGGATAAATGTATTGTTAAATAAACAATCACTTGAAGAAAACGCATTCAAGTCACTTGCGCAGGTGAAGTGATGAACGTGTTCCGATAAGATGATATCAATCGTTAATTATAAACTTCGTTGTGACGTTTATGCTAAAGAAATTTTATTAAAGAGCACAAAACTTTAAGTCAATATACTCGAATTCTATCTACACGAGTTACCTACTCTCCATCATTCTTAGTTAATTAATTCGTTGTTTGTTTATCAGAGACACACTTTTTGCTTGGTTTAACATATAAACATAAACTATTATTGTAGAAACATAAACTAGTATAAACATAAAAGATTTGTTAATTTTTATGCAAAAAAAAAAAAAAAAAAACAAAACTAAAAGAGTTTGAATACACAAGTATACTATTTATGAATAACTAAAATCATAAAAAAAGAGACCCAATTGGAAATACTCGAAGTTCAACTCACCGACTTATACACTTTCGACTTTGAGAGGCAATGCCAGTGCCACAACTTCGTGAACAATCACTCCATGTACTCCAACTAGCCCAACGTGGATATGGACGAGTTTTTGGTTTTGGCTTTGCTGTTGTTGTTGTTGTTGGTGTTGTTGGTGTTGTTGTTGATGTGAATGATGATGAAGTTGTTGCTGGTGTCGAAGTTGTGGGCACATCAAGAGTTATAGCTTCAGTTGAAGTGAAAATAGGCGTATCAGTTAAAATACCAATAACATCAGATGGCAAAGGTGATGTTGTTGTTGATGTTAATGATGATGAAGTCAGTTCCGATAACTTAATAGGTTCTATTAAGTGAGTTGTTGTCTCAACAATGACATTTTTATGACTTGTTGGTATTGTCTTATTGTCATACATTATTCCATCACTTTCTGGATAAACTTCATTCATGCTCGATTTTTGTCGCTCATCATTTCGCTTTGAGAATCTCCATAAATTTGCCAATTCGAAGGAAGTCGCCTTGTAATTTAATGCATTCGAAGTATTGGATTTTTGTTGATTGCGTTTCTTCAGCCATTCTTGATGTTTCTAAAGGCAAATACAAATAAAAAGGAGTTGAAAGAGTTCGATTAGCATATGAGAAATACAAACATATTTTATGAGAATTAAGTATCTCACTGAAAATGCCACTTTGCACAGATTTTGAAAAATGAATTCCAGAACAAATGTTAACAAATGTATTTGTTACATCCTATTCAACAGAATCGTAAACTTTCAACAAACAATATAAATAAAAAGATAAATTTACATAGAAATTTTTGTGAAATTCTTGAAGCAGAAACTGTGAAGGTCATATGAATGACTAGCTGCCTAAACTATTGTAATATTTGTTGCACACCCCATGGGAAACTCTCTAAAAAAAAACACACACATACATATTTTTTTTTTGTTTTTTTGTTTAATTTATTTCCATTGATATCTATCATTCATTCATTCATTACTTCATTCATGATGATGATGATGACGACTCTGCATAGAGATACACAGAGATCTATATATACAAATATATATCAAAAATATCTACAATTGTTTTCCATGCCAAATGTTTTGGTTCATTGATTATTTGGTTCTCTATAAGTTGTACCGAACCCAAAATTTCTGTATTTGGTGCATTATTATTTGCTCGGCATGCACTTACTTTTCGAGGTTAAGGTGAACAAAATGAATTTCCTATGATAAATTATAAGAAAAAAATAATAAATAATAAATTTAGTGTAGATCTGTATGAACATAACACTACATATACGTTACGTTATCACTTTTAGTCTGTTCTAATGTATTAGCTTTAATATTGTACATAATGTTAAAAAAAAACTGCTTATCTACAATATAAAACATGCTTCCAAAATGAATGAAGAACGAAGAATGGAAGACAAATAAGGTATCTTAATTAAAATTGTTTTATCTTAAACAAGAAACATGATTAACTTTCTTGAACTTACCCGTATTCGTTCTTTAGTCGATATTTCTGTTGATGCTAAAGATGTTAACATTAGTAAAAGAAAACAAAATCTGAAATGAAAAATGGAGATGCATTTAAAATAAAAGATAGATAATTACAATTCAGACAAAACTAAGAAAACTAAGAAATTGTACTAAAAGCATATCTTATAATACTTTTTATAATAATTTTATGTTAGATTTGGACTGCAAAGGTATACGTTGTTAAATGAAGATGTTGCTCATACAAAAACTATACAAAGTTTCCATAATCTTCTCAGTACACAATGTATTATTCAAGTGAATATGTACTACTTATAAGGGAAAATTCTTATTTCTTATTGTAAAGTCTTAATGAAAAAATGGGTTTTCATATTCTTAATCACATTCAATAAGGAGATATATCATCCAGTAATCGGTAATCTCCGATTCAAGATAACAATAGCTATATTAGTTACTAATATCTATCTAGAATCTTTCTTTATATATGTATGTATGTTCCCTATAGTCTCCAAACTCTCTGGATAGATTTTGATGAAATTTTCAGTGAAACTCTATCATAGTCTGGAGAGTGTTCCTCTGAAAGAAAATTTTTGGAAGTTCCACCGGAAATGAAACCTTTGAGACATTTCCATATCAAGCTCTAGTGTCGAAATTGGTGGATCCAACATCTCAGATAATATAATAATACAGTGAATACAAAAAAAAAAAACATTTAAATTTCACAGGTCTAAATACAGGTTAGGTTTTTTTTTTTTTTTTGTAGCGAGGGCGTAGCAACTTTGGTCTGTTGTAAAGATTTTAAAAAGGTTGGAATTTTTTCAATATTTTAAATTTTTTAAGGTCTAATTGAATTTACTTCATACATATGTATATCCATTAATATTACTCTTTAATTTTTCTACATTATATGTTTTATTTTACAATCGTCCCTAAAGAAGATGAAATTAGATATAATTACCGATTTGATATTACTATACGTCTTATTATTAGATCCAAAATCTAACTCACTGCTAATGATTCGAGAGGCTTATGCTCTACCTATGAGGATCGGCTTTGTTCTCTAACATACACTACGGAATCATTTATTCCCAATGTTAAAAGACCTTACAATTTGAGGCTAAGACTCTAAGAAACACTTTTTTAAGATTATTTATATTAAAAATTTTATATATAAGTACTAAAAAACATTTTAAACATATATTCATCAACAAAAAAAACAACTTATCTGGATCAGTCGATTTCATCACTTCATTTGTCAATATGATTAAATGAACCGACAAATTCTACTATAGATGATTTTTTTTTTTTTTGTTGTAATAAGATTCTATTCTAATTCTTCTTCTTCACCATTATCTAATCATTTGAAACAGAAT
>JBANCV010000484.1:0-13999 GCA_037040105.1 Amiota albilabris | reverse complement strand
TTTTTTTTTTTTTTGTTGTAATAAGATTCTATTCTAATTCTTCTTCTTCACCATTATCTAATCATTTGAAACAGAATCAACACATTTGTCTTGGAAATGTTACGTAACGAAAACGCTAACAGAAAATTGAGATGCAAATCTTCTAAATGAGGCTAATTATACAGAAAAAAAAAACCACTTTAAACTACGCAACATGAGTAAATTTCATATCAAAATGTACAAAATACTAGCGTGCGTGAGAAAGATACTTTTCATCTGTGTTTGACAAGAAAAGTTCAAAATCATGAGAAAATTTGACATTTACATAAATCGAAAACAAAAAAAATAAAAAATAATCAATTATGTATAAATGCATATGAACACGCAATGGAGATCAAAGAAATCGGCAATGATTGATAAGCCTAAGAAACACCTGTTGAAGTTATAAATACCAAAAATAAACAATGTTATCAGATTGTGAGTTAAAGGAAAATATAATGTAATGAAAATATTATTGCATGCAAGAAGTTCTTTAAAAATATTTTTGTATATGATTTTAACCCAAGACGGGCGCAAGCCAAGACGGGCGCAACTATATACATAAGTTATGACTGAAAATATTTTCGAAATATTTCGACAGCAGCCTGCAATGAAAATATGTACTTAAATACCACACTTAAATAGGATTGGATTGGATTGTATTGGATTGCCCTAGTAAATTATTTCAATAATCAGCATAGAATAATTTTGTAGCCGAAATTTTGTCTCTTAATTGAGTTTAATTGTTTAATGTTCAGATAGATTCTTATGAGCAAGTTGAAGGCGTGAGTAAGTAGACCGTGGTATATTATAATAAAAATAAATAGAATGCCTCGTGGTCTCTCACACAAATGTGTAGTATGTAATATAGAGAGACTTGGAAATGAGGATGAGAATGATGAAGATGATGATGGTGATGGTGATTAGTTGTTAATAATGAAAACTTATCCCATTGTTGAAAGAATGAGATCTAATAAGACCCAAGATCCCATGCACTCAATTCATATTTTTGGCTATTTAATGCCACACAAGTTGTGTTGTTGTTGTTGTGGTCTTTATAGATTTATGACTTGTAGATTGTAATTTTATTTTTATGACTTACGCAGACTCACTTAAAAACCATCAAAAAATTATTATTTATACATAGTATATTTCAACTGAGATGAGAATAGGGTGAGTGGGTGATGCCAACATAGCCAAGACCAAGCTCAGAATATTTCAATGTTATTCTTTATTAATGGCAGAATGAGAATTTACTACAAATTTATATTTTTTATGGATTTTTAAATTCAAAAATTTCATTTGAAATCGTGACACACATGAATTAGTCTAAAAAAATTGTCCATTTAAGTGTCAGTGACAGCGGCACATTCTTGAAAATCACCCGCAACTGATTAGATTTTTATTTATGTTCAATTTTATTTTCTATAAATTAGTAAATAATTTAAGTGATATTTTTTATTCTTCTTTATTCTTAAATGAATCCGTTTCAATTATGAAACGACTATGATTTATTACATTTCATTAGAGCGTTAACTAATTTTGTAATTTGTTAAATTCCATAAAAACACATAGAATACTTATTTTAATGATTAAATTACAATATTATTGTAATCCATTACCAACCTGATAAGTTTCGTTCGATAAGCCATCTTTCGATGACTACAGAGTGTGATTTTCTTTTCCCCAAGAACTGAAAGTAGAAACAAATTTGTTACAGTTTAGTTTTAAAATCAATATTATATTAAAAATTTCATTCGAATTATGTAATTGTATGTGGAAAAAGATTAATATACAATTGAACTAATCGAACTTCTACAATTCGAGTTTACTATATCTTGAACCAAATGGAGTTTAGAATGAAAATTCTATACTATTTCTCATCCATAACTCGAACTTCCATTTCTTGAAAAAACTCAAATATCTTCATAAATTGAACAGAAAAATTCTCACTTACAATATTAAGTCGAATTTTTTGAGAAAAATTAAGACTGTGAATAACATTTTAAGTATATATTCAAAATGAAATTGATGCAGATCGAAGATGATTACGAAACATTGATTATATTACAGCCTTATTAATATAACTTCCCATGCTGGATTTGAGCGTGATATTTTATAAATAACGTCATTATTGAGCTTTATAATTCTGTGCTAGTAAATCAGACTTCAAGTAACAGAGAAAGGTGTTTGATGATAATTGATTTAGAAGAAGATTCTAATCAATAAACTTCCAAGAATGATGTAGAAATTTAACAATTTTATATTTATATTTACAAAAAAATAGTAATATAATTGGCATTCAGTATTCTAAAACATTCAACAAGTAAGAACTCGCTCTCTCCGGAATAAACGCAGAGAAATCGACGAACTGCATATATACACTGAGGCGTCGCTCTTGTCCAGTTGTAAACTATGACTCTAGAAACACTTCGCAAGTGGAACAAGTTCGTTACCTCGGGTTGATCCTGGACAAGCGTCTCACATGGCGAGCCCACATCAAAAACACCACTGCATGCTGCTATGAAAAGCAACGTAGGCTTACTGGTTGCTTAGGCATTCCAATTATTTGTCGCTCAATAACAAGGGAACAATCTACAGACAAATAGTGACCCCGTTGGGCATTACGTAATACAAATCTGGGATACCCCTGTTGCTAGCAACAAGTTTGCCAAAGCAAGGCGGCACAGCGGCACCAGCGCATAGCTGGTGTGTGCAACGCTCTCTTGCACAGGGACTTGAGAATGTTCACTGTGCGCAACGAAACTCTTCAAAGCTGCAATTGCCACCAATGGAGGCTGCAAATTCATCCGATCAATCTGAAGACGGCGTGAGAAGACGTCGACTAAAGGGGCTCCATACTAATGGCCTTCTATGCCGAAGATTATCACATATCGCCCCATATCACTATTCTATATAAATATTTTATGCCATTTTAAACAAGAAAAAATAACATTATTTTTTCATTGATATTCACCTAATTTAAAATGTTTGACCAAAAATTACTGAATATTCTAATTTACTGTAAGTAGCGTACTTTACATCTGTAATTCAATAATTGCACCGTCTTTCACCAAATCTTTCACTAGTTTTAATGAACAATTCCGTAACTCAAAATCTCCACAAATCGAAAACTTTTTCTATAATGCATTATAAATATTTAAGCTCTGTACGAAGTATAAAACTCCATTAAAGTTGAACAGGAAATCATTTTACATTGAATTACTAATCATCTGCCAGTAGTACAACAATGACACACACTTGGAAACTTATAATATAAAAAAAAAAAAAAATTTGTACATTTTTGAGACAAAAAACGTTCCGCATGTAAATTGGTTTTTAAAGCTTAGATCAATTTTAGATAGCATTGCAATGTAGTAGTAGTACTCGGCATTTGAAAGTCTAACACACACACACACGATTTATATGTATGTATATAGTATATACGATTATGTGTGTATGTAGATACTATTTTCTAATGTTTTTACGCACAACTGAGTTTGGCAACTTTTTTGAAATACAAAAAACAAAAAATTATGTAGAAGAATGAAACCATTGAAACATGTGATCATTGATCATTGATCATTGATCTTCTATCTGTATCTATAGAGAACTCTTTGAATATGACACGCCCCATACACATACACTCAGTGTAATGAGCTCATTAAACTCTTTGTAAAGCATTTACTAACTGCTATAATAGATACTATGCATATTGTGTATAAGTATATCGATGGATGGTATAATGAGAGTGAGTTCCTAAACGCATTAATGCCAGACAAAGCGCAAATAATTAACCTAATTTCATATTGCCAGAAAAATATTATAATACTTAGTAATAAGTTGGCATCCATACCCAATTTAATTAGTTTGTCATTTAAGCTGGAACCCTGATCTGTGTCTACTTTATAAATAGAGTGAGATTTACGATAAACACTCTGCTCAATAGAATAATAATTTAAGGATGAGTAAACAGAACAATTTGTGTGTATGGGAACGATCGCTTATCGAGAGTAACATATCAAAACTTGTATTGTTTTGTATTTCAAGTCGCTTAAAACGCAAAATATGTATAACAAAAATATAATTCAATGAGATTTCACGCTAAATGCGTAAATCACGCGTGACGGATGCTAAAATTAACAGACGCACGCAATGCTCCTCGTGCCATTAAATGAAATGTCGCCTCAACTCCAACTGAGTTGAATTGAGTTGAGTCGCTTGTTCTGCTCGAGATTTTAACTATTTCAAAACGATGCTTTGCATATGTTAAATGGAATTTTTTTTTTTTTATATATATTTCTCTAAAACAATTTGTACGCAAAAAAAAGGGATGGTCTTATGGCAAGAATCACATACACGCGAGGGTCATTCAATGATAAAAAAGAAAATTTATATGGACAATGTTAAATATTTTAAAAAAACAAAATAAAATATGTTGCCAGTTCCCAGAATCCCCACTTGGACTAGTTTTTATATATACATTACATACAATTTCCTTCAAATGCTTCTACTACTGCTATACTTCTGAAACTGGTCAAAAAAGAAATCAAAGGGAGCCAGATTGTAGAAAGCTGAGGAATTATCTTCTAACTCTTTGATTCAATGGTTTTTGGAGTCAATTGAGTAATGTGAGGTATCATCATTTTAAATCGAGAAAAAAAAATAATCAAAGGAATCCAAATCTGGTGTATAGGGAGATGAGGAAGTTCCCATTGTTCCCATACCCTCTTATTTATCAGCATATCTGAGTACTGCACATGATCTTTCAAATTCTGATCTGAATTTATTTTTGCTAGTCAATCACTGAATTTCGACAATTTTTAAACTGTTCTACTCTATTTCATTTGACATAAAACCTTCGCCATGGTTAACTATAATGTTGATAAAAAAAAAACAATAAGTTATCTGGGTTAATCTTAGTAATAACAATCTTAATTCATGAAAGTTACAGACTCCCCCTATATACTGATTCTTCCTTTCAATGAACCTCGTACAATAGTTCTAAAATATTTTTTTCTTTTTGTGCTTTCAGTTTTTTTTTTTTTTTTTTTTTTTGATAACTTAAGTCGTGTTATGTTATTGACCTTCATGGTGATTTAGTTCTGAAAAATAAAATACAATATATAGAAAAACAAAGATGTTTCTTGAAATTGCTAAACAAACACACTCAAATGGTTTTTCATAGGTCATTAAGAAACTATGTCAATCGGTTTTTGTTATATGAAGTTGCATTCTATGAA
The DNA here is from genome assembly GCA_037040105.1 of Amiota albilabris. NCBI lineage: Eukaryota > Metazoa > Arthropoda > Insecta > Diptera > Drosophilidae > Amiota > Amiota albilabris. Next base: position 8,738 of record JBANCV010000484.1, on the reverse strand, counting down.
CATTGATACAGTGGCTCATGTTTGACACTTCTTTAGAAGTATCTCTTCTATACATGTATCTTTGTTAATCTTATAATTGTTAGCACTTGACTTGCAACACTTTAAGAAAATGCAACACTCTTCTCTCTCACGACAAAAAAAAAAAAACCCCCCCGAAAGATCTTAAAATTCGAAAGCACAAATATAATTGAAGAAAAAGTATACTAAACAACAGCAATGCGGAAATGAAGTTGCACTTTAGGTTGAATCAAAATGAAAGGAATAAAACGAAAAAAATAAGAGAAAACACTTCCGAAATTAACAAATTTACAATTGCACCTAAAATTAGATGACTTATTCCACTCATTCACCCATTCATTTCAATAGTCAATGAGTCAGTGAGGCATTTACTCACAAAGTCGCCCCTCTTTCTTTATCACTTGTTTGACTACTTGCCGCCTTCTTTTCATATCAGTTGGGGAACACATTTGTATGATCTGTGCTGTGTACTCTGAAATTATGCAAGCGATATGTACAATAATTTTGATTTTGACCCAGTTTTTAATTACAATTTACTACGAGTACATTTTCCTATTAAATGTTCTTCTGAATGTCGTTCATCTGTTTGTTGTTCTATCCGAAATCTTTTGCTTGATTCTATGTATACTCCCCCCGCATGAATCTAAGCAGAACTAAGCGTGCCGCATATTATCCATCAACACCACTATTTTGCATTTATCGGTGTAACTGATCTATCATCTAATGATCTCTTGCAGCATTTATACGCTTATACGTAATCAAATCTTATAAGATTTCATCGATTGTTTCATTCATTCATTTGTTGATTCATTTGTTGATTTGTTCTTCGTCACTTTTTTCTGTTCTTGTTGGTTTTGTAAATATGTAGATAATGAAGTAACTTCATATTCTTTATTTGTACTTATTGCTATCCAAACTTTAACAAATGCAATTCTTTCTGGAATCGAGAAAAAATTCCCATAAACCTTTTTTTTTTTTTTTCTTTTTTTGTTGTGAGTGTTTAGAGTTTTTTATTTCTTCTATGTATGTAGTATCTGTTGCACAATAGTGACGTAATTGACACCACCCGCCTTGGTGCCTTCATTTTCTTACTAAGTATTTTTTATCCATTTTTCATTGCAAGTCAATTTAACAAACAAACAATAACAACAAAAATTGATTGATGCACTCGATAATGATTGTGATATGTTCGTGGCATGCCGCATACTTAGCCCATAGCTACAGCTATAAAAGGTAAGGTAAAATGCATTTATATCACGATATCTGAGTTTTGTTGAAAGTTATTGTTTAAAACAATTAAAATTGTTATCACTTTATTGCATTGAATTTGAGTAAATTGAGTATGGTGAGTGAACCATTGAAGTGTTTATTGTGTGAGTGTGAGTGTGTGTGTGCGTGTGTGTGTATTAAACGTGAATTACTTTCAATGGAGTCCATAAAATTGGCTATTATCAAAGTTTTATGAACTGACTTATTAATAAAAACCAACAGAAAAAAAAATTGCATTGTGGCTTTTTTTTATTGTAAAATTGACAGTTTTGTTAAATGACTTTAATAAAATTATATTGCATTATACATTATATGAAATTTGATTAACTTTTATGACAGTTAAACTGATAATAAGCAAATTTCTATAAAAAAAAAAAAAATGTCAATCACAGAATTGGATGTTTATTATAAATTTAAAACGGCAGCTTTTGAGAGTCAACAATTGTTTTTGCAAATGTAGCAACTGGAAATTTTGGAATAAAAATATACAACAAATCAATGGATTAATCATGATCTCATATAAGCTGGGAAACTGCTATTCAATATGTAGACTCAGTGGTTTCCAAAAACTATAAAAACAATAGACTGGACAACTGAACTCTAACAAAATGATGAATGTTCGCAATGAGAACTGCACACAATTTCTTCGAATTTTTTGTTACCAAGATTGGTCGGAAAGAATTCAAAAAACATTTTTAATTATCCAGTTTATATAATTTCATACTAATCAAATTCGCTTCAATTCCCCTAGTTCAAGCCAATTTTTAGGTTGGTTCTACTATAAAAGATTATTATATATTTCTTTTAATATGAACCAAAGCATCACAAAATATAAATAAATAATAATGACTTCAAAATAGAAAATTGTGTTTTCCCTAAAGAAATATTTCATAAGATTATATCTGAATTAACATGTATCTATATCTTTTTAAATTTAGTTGGCTATCGGGATACTCAATGTCAGGAGCAACTCATAATAGAGCCCTTCTAAATGTTAAAATATATATTCATATTGAGCTTCCCGATAAATAGGCTTTCAGTGAAATTCACAGAAAGAGGATGGGCAATACTTCAATTCTATTCTATATGTTCATTATGGGGGCTAACTTTACTTATTCTATATAGTTTTGTGTAAACTTAAGCCTTTCATAGTTAAACAACTTATGAAGATTAAGTATTATTTCCAAAGTTTTATTTGCAAATACAAATATTGTGCTATCCTGAGAAAATTCTCCGGATTCAATGAACCGTAACAGCAAGCATTAACCGTTAAATCTGATAGGCATTTAGAATAAATAATAACAACAGATATAGTATACTCAGTTTTTATATCCTTAATCTCTCCTTCTACTTAGGTTTAAGTCAATAATAATTTATTGTTTGGAAATTATACCAAAGTTTTTACAATATACAAAAATATCCTATGGAATAATGCAAATAAAAGAAATATTGAAAGATAAAATAGACTTCGCCATATATATATACGTACGTATTCAATTAATATGTTCAACCATTCACCGCCTACTACAATTGAAATTATATGTTTTGTATTAAAATACAACCGCCTACAGCAGGCTCACTTTGTATCTTTCCATGGATCATAAGCATCTTGCTTGCAATAAATTTATATTATATGAGACTACCGGCTTTAAGCGAATTTGTATCGAGTGTCCGTGCGAATACAATCATGTCCATAACAATTAATCAATTACAACAATATAACATTCATGTATGTGTATGCAGTTTGTGAAAAGGACTATGAAGGGAAATTGTGTTTATTAAGCTCAGAAGTCAAATTACTTTTACTAACTATAAATTTATTGTTTCAATTTGATAAATAATTTATAATTTTCTATGTGGGTCAATGATACAATCAACATAAGTACAAAGTTTTATAAATACAAAAAAAATAATAAAAATTTTCCAAATTAATTTTAAATAAAGATCCCATAAATTTGTCCTCTTACCCCCGTCTGTATTCAATGTTATAAAATTTAATGGTCAACACATCATTTGCCACCCACATTCAAGTCCACGTCAATGTCCTCAATGTCGCTATGACAATGGCAAATATAACCGATGTCATTTGAACACAGACTCGTAGACATTCATAGAACAAAATAAAATACTTAAAGTAATAATCATAATAATTTAAATTCATTGTTTGCCAATTTTTGACTGACTTTTTTCTTTTTTTTCATAAAATAAAATTTAAATTTGACACAAGTTTGCCTTAACATATAAATATTTTTGCATAAACTTTTCAAGACACATTCTAAAAGAAATGTGTTGTGTATGGGAAAAAAAAAGAAGAAAACTATTCAAATGAATTTGTATAGGAAAACTTTACGACATTCTAGTTTTTTTTTTTTTTTTTTCAAAGGGTCTTGAACTACAAAATTTATATTCATTGAAACAAACAAAGTTTGTTTGTTTTTTTTTTTTTTCTCTTGAATATTTATTCAAATTGCATTTAAAATCTAATTTATTTTCAAGTCCAATTAATTTTTTTTTTTCTTTTCTTATAAACTTCCTCTTAAAATGTTATCAGTTTTTATTAAAAGAAACAATAAATAAATACAATATTAATGAATAAAAAATGCGCCCACAATTAATTTTAATTTGAATTTAGTCTAGATTTCATGAACTCTTTTGTAGATAAGCTAATTAATATATTTATATAATAATAATATTAAATAAAGTGAAAAATCAAATATGGAAAATTCTATGAAAACTTACCGTCGAATGAAAAATATTTAATCCTTATTTTTGTATATATAAAATAAACAATAAATTTGTTAAATTTTTTGAATTTTTTTGTTTAGAAATTATTCACATTTTCAAAAACCTCTTTAACATTGATTAAAAACTTTAAATCTTTTATAAAACATTTTTCTTTAACTTTTCCTTATTACTAGAAATTTATTAATATTTTAATTATTATTTAATTAAGAACCTTTTTCCAAAAAACAAACAAAAACTTTATTTAAAATTCAATTCACTTGCACTATTTTTTGTTAATTTTTGTTAATAATTTCCTTTTATTATATTGAGAAGAATTTTCTTTTGCACTTTTCACTAAAATAATTGTATGAATTTTCCTGTAACTAACTCACAATTGAAGCCGACGTTGTTCATCGCGTGGTACGCAAATCTAAACTAAAATTGGGGGAAAAGCGTTAAAAGCCTCAGCACGCGCAGCAGCAGCAGCCACTCAAGTTGAAGAAGAAGCAGCAGCAGCAGCAGCAGCAGAAGACCCCAACGCAAAAGCATAACAACAGTATAACAGAGAAATATAGGAAGCAGCAACATTAACATTAACATTAACAGCAGCATAAAAGTTTAACAGAGCGAGTCATTGAGTAAACAAATATATAGAGAACCTTTGTTTACTGTTAGCTACAGACAGTCAAAGACTACAGTATGTAAAACTATATGCATATTCTATAGTCTTTGGGACAGTCAAGTGTAAGCGACTTATAACATAAAAATGATTTTTATAAGTTATGTTGATACTGTTATTGTATATTATTTATCTTTTCAACCTTTTATCTCTTTACTTTTGTTTTTATGTTCCTTAATCAAATAGAATCTTGTAATTTTTCATTTTTATTATCAACGGAAATGAAGCAAATAAGAGAAATTAGAAGAACAGTTGCACTTTCAGTGTTCCAGTATGTACATGACAAATATTTATATTAAAACAAAAAGAACTTAAAGAACAAACTTAGGGAAGATAACTGTAGAGTGTTTGATTGCAGTTAGCAGTTAGTAAATATTGCAACAAATTAAATTATTCAAGTAACTTCGAAGAGTTCAAACCAAGGTTATGTTTATGTAATGACATAGAAAACTTAAGGGGAACTCCTGAAATGCTTGTTATTTAGTAAGAAAATTAAAAAAGAAACCCTTTACGCGGAACTCTTTTTAAGAAATAGTAATCTTTATTCAATTTTCTGGTATAATTTTAGGCGTTCACTATGTAAATTTTGTTTTAACTAAGCAAGATGATTTTAATCTATTTTTATCTAATAAAACAATTCAGTATATTATTTTCGTTTTCGCTTCAGAGTCACTATAGTAGGCTAAAAGCTAAAGATAAACATAGATACAATGTCTTCCAGTCTTCAGAGAACCCTGTTTTTAATAGACCACGACGGACATGGTTTAATCGATTCTCCTCGTCATGTTGATGATTTCTTTTCCAATTTCTTTATTAATCACCAACTCAATGTTCTATGGGTTACAAATATCTAAGCACAATGATAATACCTAATCATACTAGTGTGAAACATATAAAAAACTGCTTTCTTTTAGGAACCAACCAAAAAAAAAAAACTATTATTCATTCACCTTCTTTCTATTTCAGTTTTACTTAAACTTTAAACGACTTGAAGATTCCACTGTCTATTATTATTATTACTATTTCAAATCTACTTTAGAGCAACAATTGCACATTATCATCATCATCATCATCATCAGTATCGACAGCATCACCACAAATTGACTCAAATGTGGCAAAAGTCAAAACAAGAGGTCAACCGAAAAACGATTATCCATTTAAAGTTGATGAACGAGACTAGAAGTCAACATAATAAAGATCATAATGAAAATTATCATCATCATCATCGAATAATGGGCAACGCCAAATCGGAGAAAACTTTAACAAGTGCACGAAACAAGTATCGAGAGAAAAATAAAAAACTATATATAAAAAAACAACAATAATCAAAGATTATAAGTAGAATATCCATCCATTTATGTGTGGAAATTATTTTTAATATCTTTCAAATAAATATAATCTAGTATAAAACTACAATTAAATTTGTTTATGATTTAATTCAGTGAACTAAGTATTTTTGGCAAGAAACTTAAGACTAAGGTGAATGCTGCTAATGGTAACCACGACAGGTTTGACAGCAATATGTTTTATAATAGGGCAAACGACATAGACGCTGCCGATTGATGCGTTCACAGTTACGGAACTCATCTGAGCAATCTGAGTCATCATCATAAAGTTTATCCTCAGCCACCGCTAAGTCGGGTTCGTTTTGTATGGCATTGTGGGAAGGATTAGAATCTGTAAAGGACTTGTGACTTAAAAAATTACATGAAGAAATAAAATCAACAAACCTTCACACTTATGTGTATTACAACTTCCATAGACCGGTTCACGTTCTAGATATTTGCAATTATTTGATTCAATCAGCATATTTTGTTTCCAATCGTAATCCAAACATTTGGCATAACGACGTTGAATACCCTCACCACAAGAACGGGAACACTGCACAAATCAAAGGATTTTCATTTAAATAAATTGTTTAGAATTTGTCATAGATTGTTCTTCCTACCTCTGACCACTCAGAATAATGCCATTGAGGACCACAATAATTCACTTCATTCATTAGACAAGTCTTTACACTGTTTGGTTTTTGTGTGACATCACACTGTGCATCTTCCACCACTTGTTCATCAAAAAGGCAAAGTACTGTACGTGTACGTTGTAAGCTGAAACAATCACCAGTACAATTACTCCATTCCGATGAATACCAGGTTCCCTCGAAGCACTGATCCTCTTGCTCCACAGCGTGTTCTGGACAAGCGCGTTTTTGTTCCGGTGTAAAATGCAGGTCACAAAGATCAGATTTCGGTGCAGCGCGATCACAATAGATGGAACGCACTTGGAATGCAGTACTGCTTGGATTACAAGCTGATGATGTATGGCATTCCCCACGCCATTCAGATGTAAGCCAAGTGCCCGCCTTGTCCCCATTGCCTCCATGCTTATTGTGATTGTCACGTAAGTTACGTCTTAGTGGCGCCGAAGAATTATACACGTTACGCACTTGCTGTGGAGCACTCAGCAAACGCGAGTAGACTCGTGGAGTTTTCTCTGGAGGCATTCGCTCATAAATCCGACGACGAGCCTGCAGGGGACAACTACAAGTTTCATGCAACTCAGGTGCATTCTCTTTACAAAGACGTTGGGCTACTTCTTCGATGTTGCCTTTTATTTGTTCTTGAACACATTTAACAAAACGTGTTCGTAATCCTTCAGTTACACCCTCATCACATTTACATTCACTGTAGTTACCTAAACGCCAATAGGGTGGACATAGACCCCGATTGCAATGATAGATATCCTCACTGAAAACAGGTTTCTCGGCGAAGGCACAACGCTTGGGTGAATAGAAACGCATTGGTGAATCTCGTATGCATCGAAAGATTGGGGTCTGCACTCCAGGACCACATGAACGATTGCATTGGCCAAAGCCTAATAATTTCCAGCTAAACTTACGACGTTTGCGTTCCCGCACTCGTGCCAACTGAGCTGCAACCGTGGCATCTACACTATTCTCGATATCGGCCTCATTTATTGGTTCACCCAATTCATTCCAATGTGTTTGCAACTCCTCAGCTTGTGTAATTGTTGACGATGGTACTGGGATGGTATAATTATATTGTACTTTCGCTGCTGATCCCAAAACAAACAGCTATTGACGATCATTTATATTAGAGCTATAGATTAGATTCTTATATAAACATATCATATTACCACAAGCACAATTGGTTTGCCCAGGGGACCTTTAGAAGTTATAGCACCCAAATCCTTGTTATAATCATAGACATCTTCATTAAACTCATATATGCCACTATCTGATTGTCTATGATCTGCATTTAATATATAGAAGTCATCAACACTCTTTAAAGCTGTAAAATAGTTTTAGTAAATAATTTATTTTGTTTTTCTTGAAAAAGTCTACTTACTTAACAAATTATCACTGGGCATAATTTGTTTAATACTCAGATTCATAGCACCCACTGGTATTGTCGTTATCACATGGAACCCAAGCGGTAGTCTTGGATGTTCGTATATCTCGGAAATATGTTCACAGAGCACTGAACCACATTTCAACTGGACATCATTTGTAGTTGCTGGTCTAATGGCGCCGGTAGTATGAACAGCCTATTTTAAAGATTTAAAGCCGATATATTATAAGTTCTAATATGAATGTACTTGTATATTAATATTAGTAAATCACATATCTTACCAACATCATCACCACACAAACTATCCAAAGTTTTAACATATTGTTCATATTTAGAATTGTTTCATTAACAAGTTTCACAAGTACTCGTATGTTCCGTTCTTATCCTCATACCCTGAGAAAGCAAACACTCTTGAGTAAGTCTAAATAGAGTACTTGGATTTATCCGCCAAGAGAGATGTGTCAATAATTGTGGTAATTAACGCTTTAACATATTGCAAAAGTGCTATTAAACCATTCTCCAGCCACTGATTTCAAACACTCAAGAAGTACGTACTTAACAAATTTCATCATTTCACTCTACATCATCTTCTCCATGCACAGACATAGTTCTTGCTATCATCGTATCTTCCATTATATACTATGTTATGTATCTTTGGTTGTTTTGTTCTATTGTGTTTG
>JBANCV010000483.1:0-36378 GCA_037040105.1 Amiota albilabris | reverse complement strand
CTCACACAAAGATGGCGGCACCAGAAAATGCCCTGCCAGAAAAGTTCGGAAACTTTTAACACACACCTTGTATAAATCACATAATAAGTATGTATGTAAATAGTATCTAATAAGTAAATACCATCCAAGTATGTCAGTCAGTGGAATACAGTTTCATACAATGAGTTAAAGTAAACAAATCTCAAAGATGGTATTTTTAAAATACAATACAATTGATATACATGAAATTTATAATCAAAAGAAATAATAGATAATAATTTTTCAAAAGAAAATATTATTATAAATGCATGAATGAATGAAGCCATTGAAGAGATAAAACGTTAAATGATTGAATATAGTATTGTATGAACAAATGAATAAACAAACAATATATGCAAGCATGAATGAATGAATCAATGAATGAATGAATGAATGAATGGATGATTGAAGAACTGTTTGTTATTTGTTTAGCTTAAGATTAGCAGTTTTGCTTTTAAAGCCGTTAGTTGGCCTCCTTAGATACTCTTTACAAATACAAATTTTTTAACAGATACAAATTACAATAAGAAAGTTTCTTTGTGTGCTGATGAATACATGAATGTACAATATCTGAATGAGTTTCTTCATCAAATTGATACAATAATAAAGTTAAATAATTAAAGATGAAAGAAAATTCAAATAGAAATCTAAGAAGATTAAGATTGAATGTGTTCAATGGAAATTTTCTTTCAAACTTCAAAATGAAATCTTCATCTTTTCTTTTGATTTTCATTTTTGTTTTTTTTATTTTAAAGCAAATTAAGTCATTGACCTTTGGTTGGATAGATAATCTAATTCAATAAAAATACTTACTTGCAATATTGAAATGGTCAACAAAGGTCAATTGAATGTTGCAACAAACTCTTCAAAATAAGAAAACAAAAAAAAAAAAAACAAAAATTCCATTATCAGCAAACAGCAACAGCACAAGTTTCTTGCAGCAGCAACCTCATTTTGTGGTAACACACATAAGAAGTGCGTATTGCTTATATGATAGATACATATTGTAGATACAAAAATTCATACTACTATGTTAGTATATAGTGTATCTATAGTAGATATGTACATATATACTAGATATGTTATGTTTGGCTTATGCTTTCCGATAGACTAGATGATGTTTGTGTGTTGTGTTGTGTTCTGTCATTAATTTGCTGGAACGAACATTGAACATTGAACACTGAAGAAGTACAAAGATGTCTGAGAGAGAATGATAGTGAATTGGAGTTTTGTTGTTGGTTGGTTGCTTGATTGGTTAGTTAAGAAGTTACCTCTTTCGGTTGACCCAAAAAAAAACGTTTATGATTTACGAGCTGATTTCCATGACAAAAAATATATTGGGAAAAAAAAAAAAAAAATCCAGAAAAGTGTTTATATTTCAGTATTATTCATTGCTTTCCTTCTTTTATTGTTTCTTCCGTCCTTTTATTCTTCATTCATTTATTTATCTATTTCTTCCTTGATTTAAATGTTCATTCTATTCATGCATTCCCATGTTGTACAAAAATTCTAGGGTTCTAATTCTAATTAAATTTATTAGACAATTACGTGACTCAAAAAACATTCACTTTTCTCGAACTAACTAACGAACTCTGATTCTAATCATGACTTCTGCTGACTATGTATACATAAATTGAATTGTATTGTCAAATCAAAATCAAATTTGGATCTCGAGTTTCTTGTAATGAAATCAAGAATCAATAGGCAAGAATAAATTTCAAATCTTTCATATGAATACTATAATATACGTAATATCGACAAACAAAAATGTCTAGAACTTCAAGAATCATTCAGATCTTTCAAATTTCTAATACACGGATGTGGAACCATCCACACGTCGAATAAAGGAGTATCATATAGTGTAATCTCAAGAGACGAAATCATGCTATCCGATTTGCCCAACAAACAATAACCAGTAACAAAAACAAACAGTATCAACAACCATAATCCTTACTCCTATGCCATAAGAAAAATCATCTCACCCAAACATATCTAAATATAAAATTATTTGGGTTCCGGACATTGCTGCATAGACGGTAATGAACTGGCGGACCTCGGACGGACAATATAACTGGCACACACCCACACATTTGTTCAACAAAAATTACAGATTATCTCTCTGGCATAATTTCTCAAATCATTACAAAACCTTCAAATCAATCAGGACATAAGACACCTTTCCCACCTTGATATAATCAAATTTCTTCAGCTTCGCCTAGGGCACACCATCATTACCAATAGCCACACCATCAACAAATCCCCCGCACCAATCTGTTAATCTTGCAACGTCCAGCTCCAGAGACACAAACATCTGCATCCCAATCCAAAACAATTCCTTTCCGAACCATCTCCCCATTGTATACCTCGACTAGTATCCTTTTTAAAACTGACTAAGCTATACGTAGCACCTAAACTAAGTATCACAACTATAAGCATATAACATTTTAGTGATAGTAAAATAATGTAATAAAGGCCTAAGGCCTTTGCTGCTACTGTTTACATCTCTTTTAGGTTAAGTGTAATTTTACATTGCTCTGTAGCCTCTTTAATAGAAAAATAAATAAATATAATAATATTGACCTACCAGTAATCGAATGTTGTTGACTCAAATTGATGATTGAAATGAAATGATAACTGGTATGAAAATCTCTGCAGTAGATTGTTGAGTAAAACCAGTTAAACTTGTATTTGTATTGCCCAAAAATGTATTGATTGAATTTCTAGTGACCAACTTATGTTAAATTCTATAGAAGAAACCTAAGTCATAATATATATGCCTTACCTTACTTACCACAAGCCACATGTTTGTCAATTGCTGTGCAAACGACAAATGTGGTAAGATGGAATGACATAAATTACATAAATTAACACCAAAAGTAGAAACGATTAAATTTACTGAAGTGAACATCGAGGAAACCGAAGATCGAAGGAAGACCTAATCAAATAGACAATCAGATACACACTCACATAGAACATACATATAGCCATATGTATTTATACTCAGAAATAGATAGATACTGATAATGTTGTTGTTGTTGTTGTTGTTGTTGTTGTTGGAGTAATTCCATCCAATTCCAAGTTGGTCATTGAAATGCAACCAACAACTTTGTCAAGAGTGAATGAATATGGTGATATGTCACGTGCTTTATAGTTGTGCTACTTGTTGCTGTTGTCATTGTTATTCTTCATGCAACTTGTAATAAATGTGTGAGTGTATATATATATGTGTGTGTGTGTGTGAGAGAGTGTGTTAGTGTGTTAGTGTGTGTGTGTGTGTGTGTGTGTGAGCTGATTTTCAATTAAGCTGGTTTCAGTTCTACGCAATGTGCAACATTTTAATGCTTCGATTCGTTTTTTTTTTTTCTTTAAAGGCAACAAATGTTCAGTTTGAGTTTTTTTTAGTGGTCCGAGTATCAACACCTTTCATACTATATAGATAGATAAATGTGTGCATCTGTGTTAACAATAAAACTGTGGAATTAGTCCAAGAAAACTGAATTGTAGTTGTGGTTGTTGCTGTTGACATTGCTGATGATGATGATGATGATGATGATGATGATGGTGATGGAAATGGTGACAAAGACTCAAGAGACTCAAAGAAGCGTTCAGTGTTTGTTATCAGCTGATGTGATGGCTTTGCCCGTAATTGGTGTCAGTGGCAAGTAGAGTCAAGTTGCCGGCAGCAGCAACAGCAGAAGTAACATTATAAAGCATGCAAATGCACACACACACATACACAGAGAGATACTTTTAAAGAGAAGCAGCAGTTGAAAGAAAGAACGCATAAATGTAGGTCAGCAGGATGTTATTCTTGTCTTCATCATCGTCATCGTCATCGTCACCGTCACCGTCACCGTCACCATCACCTTGATCATTATGATCATCAGCTTACATACGAGTTGTTTTGTTTGTGAAAGCCAAGTACTTATAACTGGCAAACTGCCACTAAACCAGTAAACAACATTTCAGTTTTCTTCGATAAGATGAAATTTTGTTAGAAATAATATTAAAGTATGCACGTCGTAAGAAAAGAAATGAATTTCAACTTTAAACGAAACAAGTTTCGTTTGGTTTTTGATTGGTTTTTTTTTTTTTTTTTTTTTTTTGTTTATCAAATTCTTGGTCATTTTTCGCCATTTGATTTCTTTTAATTTCGTTACACATCATGCATAAGATTTTTTCTAATGGAAAATAATTTGATAGTTTGCAACAGTCAACAATTTTAAATCAATGTATTTCATTCACAGAATAAGAAACTTTTCATTTTGTACCCATTAAGCATGCAATATTTGTAGCCAAATTTGATATATCGTATAACTTGATTCATAAAAATTTAGTCAATTCATAAAACAACTCATTGTTTACAGAAAACCGAAATACAATATCTGATAAGAGTAAACAATCTTTTGCAGTTTGAAAGTTTATGAAAATTCAATAAAATTCTGAATGATTTTAGAAGATTATTCAAAAAAATTGTCATTACTTAAAAGGAAGAAGGAGAAGATATACATGTCTGTATATTCAATGAGATTAGTCATGTATAAACAAAATATTAACTGTATAAGAAAAATGAGTATCTTCGACTATATCGCAGATGTAATACTCTTCATGCAGCGCCCAGAAAACGTTTTTTGTATGAAAGCTATACGATCCAGTAATCGTAGGATATGGAAATTTAAATGGTTGATGAATATGAATCAGAGACTTATTGTATCTAAATTGATGATTGATGATGATGGCATAAAAAACAAAAAAGTTTTTCTAATAAGAACATGAATTTGAGCTCTCTAGGGAGGTGTTCCTACTGCTAGTCCAAGGGTCTTCAAATTTTAGTGGCTTATGTATATGGGTCAAACACTTCCAGTTTTTAAAATTCAGTTCGAAAGCACAAAAACAAAATAGTTTTTCTAATAAGAACATGAATTTGAGTTAGGGGGTTTGTATGGGAAGGGAGGGCCCCTAGTAGTCCAAATCGGCTGATTTTGATAATTTTGCTGCGTATGGTAAAAAGAAAACTTTCAATTCTCTAGCTCTAAAACTGAGGGACTAGTAGTTTGCATACATATATACAGGCAAACAGACGGACAGACAGACGGACAGACAGACGGACAGACAGACAGATGGACAGACAGACGGACAGACAGACGGATAGACAGACGGACGGATAGACGGACAGACAGAGGGACATGACTAGATGAATTCGTCTACGATGTCTCCTTCTTTGCATTACAAACTTCATGACAAACTTATAATACTACCTGAAGGGTATAAAAAGAAAATTATCTTCGGTTATGCCGAAGTTATAATACTCTTCGGGCATCGCCTAGAAATCTTTTTTTGTCTATGCTCTTGTGATTAAATGTATATACAGAAATACGTATTACATTATTGATTTGACTTATGTTTAGGGTAGAGTCCATTCAATTGTAAATAGTGCATTTCAACATTGAGACCGAAATAAGTATTTGTATGGGAGCTATGCATTACAGAAATCCTAGGATCTTAAAATTTAAAATGGTTGTTGAATATAGATCAAACAATTACAAGTGTCTAAAGTTAAGTTTTTAAAAAACAAGTTTTTCTAATAAGAACATGAATTTGAATCTGAAAAGGAATGGCAGCTATGCAATCCAGTATATCTAGATTCTTGAAATTTACATGGTTGACCCACCAAATATGGATCACAAACTAATAGTTTTCAAATTTCCATTCATTAACATAGAAAACAAATAAGTATTATTAATAAGAACATAAATTTTAGCTTGGGTTTGTATGGGAGATACCCCTTCTAGAGGTCGGATTCAACTGATTCTGACATATATATATATATAGTTAAAATTTTATGCAGAATTTCAGCTCTCTGGTATGGGCATACAGACGGGCAAATGGACCAACGGTCATGGCAAAATCAACTAATCTCTTCGAGTTGATCAAGAATATATGTATATTTCTTATGCGGTCTCCGATAAGTCCTTCTGGGTATTACTTATAATACTATAATTCTATACTTATAATACTATTCACTGCTTGAAGAGTATAACACTAATCAATTGGTGGTTACTCAAACCGCAAGGATGTGGATTTAGGTAAGGGCAATCAAACAATGAAGTTCGTACTAGGATTATGTTAATTGTTATCTGGCCTAGTGGCTAGTGAAATTGAGGTTACCGACTTCCCTGTAATTTTGAGTTATTAATGTCAATACATATATTGATGACAAATTTTTGTGCTCTACAGTTTGCTTAGTGACTCTACTGTGCATACCATTTATTAACATGTAAAATATTATAAAGTCATCTCAAAGATCCTTGGCTTTATTAGTCATTATCATTTGATTATTTATGTATTTTATATTTATGACAATTTCTTTGGAAATGCTTAGCACAATTTTTATATGAAACATATATCTATTGTATCTATATTTGTGATTGGTAAAATGTGAAAGTGTAAAATAAATTCAAATACAATTTAAAATTTAATTAAAATCAAAACAAAAAATACAAATAAATTTGGATAACAGAGTTCAGAGAATAATAAAATAAATGAATTTTGTATGCGAATAGAAAATGAAGAAATAAATAAACGTTCGATTTGTTTTTCTTTGCTTTGCTTTGCTTTGTTGTGCTTAGTATTCATTGTATAAAGTATCTTTCGGAAAGTATCTTTCACGACCTATGACAATCAGTAGCTCATGTTGTTATTATGTTGTTGTTGTTTTTTTTTTTTCAATTTTATATTATTTTAAGTTTAGTTGGCTGTTCTTGTTATTGTTGTTGTTGTTGTTGTTGTTGGATGTGTATGCATGACAAGCATGTCAATAAAGATAACGAATTCGAACTCGAAACTCTCGACATCATCGACAGACTTTAACAAACTTTAACTTTAACAGTCTCGTTGTCGATGAAAATTGAATTCTGTCGTTACAAGAACAACAACAACAGCAACAACAGCAACACCAATAACAACAACAACAACAACAACCAATTCACGTTTCATCATCATCTATGAGGTTGTTTTCTAATCTCAGATACTTGGTTTTAGTATTTCTTTACCTTCTACACACACATACACACACACACACACACACACACACACACACACACATATATACAGTCATTGTATGAGATACTCTCGTATTTGTACAAGTATTTTCGGTTCACATCAGATACTATTCTCATTCTCACGTGCATCCACGACCAACAAGTCTTCGTTCCTTCGAAATGAAAAGAAAAGAAAAAAAAAAAAAATAAGTTGCACCAAGAGAAACGTGGATTGCATGGAAATGTTGATTGTTTTGCTGCAAGCAAAATTCCCGCAAAGCAAAGAACATCATCACCAGCACCAGCATAGCAATGGCAGCCGAAAAAGATACAAAGAAAATGAATAATATAATTCATATGTACGTACATAGTTGCATCTGTTGTCTGTCTAATGATTTCACGGTGAAAGTGTCTTTGCATATACCCGAACCTACTTAGAATATGACAACCAAACCAACAAGAAAATACCTAAACGTGCCACCTACCATAACTTAAAATGTTATACGTATCTTGTATCCCACCAATACTGCCCACCCTCAAATATGTACGTATATGCATGTTATGGCTCATGGTGACATGGTAACATCATCATGATTTTGTAGGCGTTTGGTCATAAATTCTCCATTGAATTCTATTAAAATCTTTGCTATTGTTAAGAAAACTTCAATGAATTAAAAAAAAAAAAAAGAAAGTCTTTTCTTACCTTAATTGATTTATGTTTATTTTCTGTTTTTTTGTTTTTTTTTTTTTTTGATAAATTTGAAGTGATGCTGCTGAAAAAAGAAAAAAGAAAAAATATACATCAATAAAAATGTCCAATTTTATAAACTTGAAATCATTTATCAAAACAAAACCTAAGCCTCTCGATCCTAGTTGGGCCAATTATTATGCTAACCATATTTTCCCAATCTGACTGAATCATTCTGTTTAACAGAGACCTCAATATGTTGCATACTAAGTCTGATTATATTCTTTATAAGATGTTGACTTTGCATAGCATTACAAATAACATTGATAGCCTTAGTCCACTATCTTAATACCTTGGCTACTAAGCTACTAATGACAACAGTATCACGTCATCTTCCGTGATCACTTTGATCTTGTAACTCTCTGTATCAAGAGAGCAGATCTAAAGGAACTTAAAGTCACTTCTTAATATCATATGAATGTGAAAAGAAAATTCAAGATTTTAATCAAAAATATAAAATAATATATCGAGAGACCCAATGGGATAAGAATAATAATCCCTTATTCAATGATAATAATGATATTCTCTCTCATAAAAACAAGAAGTCAGTTAAAATTAACTGCCTTTAGGTCACCACTTTTAAGAACAAAACCAAGAGAGAGAGAGAGAGAGAGATTAATAATTGAAACTATGTCATGTACAGAGAGAGAAATGGTCTCGAGGATTGTTATCTTGTCACAATGAAAAGGCCGGTGTTAGTTTAGCTACCGATAAGGTCTCCTAAACTAATAAGTTTGATTCGAAAAACAATTCACATATGTATGGCTATGGCTCGAAGTATAGTTGGACCAATTAGTTGGTGGTTGTTACTAACTTAGAGCCAGTGGATTGCGATAAAAACATGAAAATATGGCAAATTGATTAATGAAACCCAAAAGACGAAGAAGTAAAGAAGAAAAATAATCTAAAACCCATATAGACGATCATCTCTAACATGAAACAGGCTTGAGGAATTTCAGTGTGAAGCTTTTAGCACAAAATCGGAATGACTTTAATACTTTTGTTGTGGCCCAACCAACGACCTAGAAATTGATATTGGTAAACCATTTTTTACCAATACGCTTTTTTTTCCCCAAATAATGTTGTTGTTGTTTGTAAGTCAGTGAGAATTTATATAGCATTTGATGATGTGAAGATGCGGGTACCTTTTACTTTTTTGTACCATTACTATTATTATTTTCAATTTTATTATTTATTTTGTTAGACAACAGTCCAACTTATTTCTCTAATTTCTTATCCATGAGCCAGAAAATATACGTATAACAAATAAGGTCAACAAACAACACTTGGTGATTGAGTAATCATAAGTATGCAAAAGCTAATGAACTTATGTTAGAGCACCCGCATAAAGAAGTGCCTAGTAAAAGAGAATAAATATAGATCAAGAAGACAGAGAAGCTACTGGTGAAATTTTTATATCGATTTACCGTTTGATTGTATTGCATCTTATACTCTTCACGGGAGTGAATAGTATTTTAAGTTTGTCATGCAGTTTGTAAAGCATAGAAGGAGACATCGCAGACTACATAAAGTATATACATATATATGTGATCAGCTCGATGAGACGAGTTGTTTTACCCATGTCCGTCTGCCTGCCTGTCCGTCTGTCCGTCTGTCTGCCTGTTTGTCCATCCGTCTGTCTGTCTGCCTGTATATATGTATGCAAACTACTTTTCCCTCAGTTTTTGAGCTAGAAAGCTTAGGTTGGTTTTTACCATGCCCAGCACATTTATCGGAATTAGCCGAATCGGACTACTAGGGAGGGTACTTCCTATACAAACCCCCTACTCAAATTCATGTTCTTATTAGAAAAACTATTTTGTTTTTGTGCTATCAAACTGAATTTTAAAAACTGGAAGTGTTTGACCCATATACATAAGCCACTAAAATTTGAAGTCCCTTGGACCATCATAAGGAATACCTCCCATAAAAGGCCCCTACTCAAATTCATGTCCTTATGCTATCATCTTGATATTGAATTCGTATACAATAAGTTTCTGATTCATATTCATCAACCATATAAATTTCAATATTCTACGATTACTGGATAGTATAGCTCCGATACAAAAAACGTTTTCTAGGGGCTGCGTGAAGAGTATTACATAGTCGGCACAATCGAAGATACCCTTCTTTCTAGTTTTCATTATTTTTATGTAGTATTGTATATAAAAAATTATAGAAAATATACACCATAAAAAGAAATGCCACTAGAAATGCAAAATTAAGCTATGCTAATTGAAAAATGTTTTCCAAACAATAAAAACAACATAAGTTAATATAAGAATGAATTTCTTTCTATTTTATTGTTGTGTCTTTTCAAAAATATATAGATAAGAAAATACTTTCTGGAATATGTACAAAATCTACAGATAATTTATGGTCAGCAATAAAAATACGGCAGAAAGAACACGTACATATGTACCTATGTTACATAGATGAAGTGAATGGAGTGAAGGGAAGTAGGGTCTATGCTGGAGCGATCAGTCAAATAGTCTGCATATTCATGCCACAAATATCTCATGCTCAGCATGCGTGAACCACAGTTAATAATAATGAGAACAGTAACAGCAACACGATAAAATATAAGCCTCGGTTCTATGGAAGCTAACATACCTTTCACCATGATTTAGTTATAGTAAAGAACAACTTGCAATTTGCAGATATATGTAAATTGTACGTATAGGTACGTTTCTAAGAAATCATTTTAAGAATATTTTAAGGATAAAAGTCATATGAAATATTGATCAAATTGAGGAAATTTCTATATGGTGTGTTAGAAAGAATGTTTAATAAAGATCAATTTGTCATGGTTTCTATAATCTTCGGTTCTTAAAACTCAACTTAAATTGACTAAGTAAATTCTTCATTACTACTAGAAACCATCAATTGTCATATGGTTTTTTACACGAACAAAATCTCCCAGTAATCAGGTAACTCTGATTGCATTAGTACAATATCAGCGTATGATGAATAGATGTCCCACTAGGTCCACTTGATAATTCTCGAATTGAATGCATTTGATACTCCTTCGCACTCTGATCACATCCTTATATAATAGTAGATCATTGCATTGCAAACATCACGACAAAATGATGATACCACGATTCATACAATATGTAAAAGGTATAAAAAACAGAAATGCCACAAATGGCGTTGCATGGTGATCATGATGATCATAATGATGATGATGATGATGTTGATGATGATGATGAAAGTTGCATGAACGCCACACAAGATTCAACACTGGCGCTGTTAGATCAACATAAATTTATTTTATATTCAACTTCACATGAGTTTAGTACTAGAATAAAAACCAAACCGAACAAGAATCTAAAAGAATCTAATGATAGAATTCGATGGTTAGCAGAAGACAGAGATGTAGAGAGAGAGAGAGAGAGAAATGACAAGGGGACTATTGCTATAGAATTAAGAGAATTTTTCGTTTTTTGCAAATTCTTGTTGCTCCTGATTATGCATACTGCACATAACCACCAAAGCAAAGAATTTCAGTGATCTGCATCGAAACGAAACGAAACGAATCGATTCAATTCGAATTCAAATTCAAATATTGTAATTCTGGCACTGACCTGGTCAACAATAATATTGAAAGACGGTTGAAAGAACTGAATGAGAACGTATTGTATTGATTGCCAAGGCGTTTACAATGCAGTTAACATATATTTATTTATATTTTTTCATCTTGGTTTTGGTTTTGGTTTTGTCTCCCATAAATCTCGTTATTTGAAAGTCAAATTATCTTCTTGACTCACTCTTTACCTGTCGCTTCATTCATCAGACTCCATGTTGTCCTTACTTAATTTAATTATATACATTTTAACATTTATGGTGATTCTCTTTTGATAAAATACAATACAAAATCCTAAAATGGTAAGATGTAGGGGAATCACATTTTTTAAGTTCAAGATAAATTCATATTGTTTTTTAAGGAACTCTCCCTTTATGATCAAAATCGAAAATAAAACAATACTTACATATTAAGTTCTGGCAAATTTAAGATAAGTAGATAAGTACATATTTCTCGTTATTCTTGGTAAAACTATACAGCAATCCAGTAACAAATCTTAGTATAAGATTCATGTATGATGTGTATTTATGTTGCCTCTATCTTTCCGGTATTATCAAAGCCTAAAGGCATTTAAATAGATGGAGGGAGTATATATTGTACATGTAACATACTATATACTTAGATGATATGCAAGTATTCTTGATCAGCATAGCAGGGAAAATATCATATACAATATATTGCCATGTTATTCCGAATATCTTATCTTTCAGATATTACGAGTAATATAATATAAGAATACATATGTACATTGTGTATTATAATTAGACAATCTGAAACTCTAGTGTTTCTTATGCGGTCATCTTTCCTTTGCTTTATAAGGCATTCCATAGTCCAGACCATCCATCGATTGGTATGAAATTACTTGCAAAATGAGTTAGTCAGTCAGTCAGTCAATGAAGTGAAGTGAGTATATATGTATGTATTATTAATGCATTCATGAACGATGGATGGATGATCTGTCACCTTTTGAGTGACAACTCAATTTTTCAGCTAGTATTGTTACCCATTTAGATGAAACGACATCTTAACCAGATCGGTCAGTCGAATCGAATCGAATCGGATAGGATATTCGTTAAGTACTTGTAAGCAGTCAACTCAACTTAATTCAACTCAATTCCTTGTTTTGTTTGCTATCCGTCTTTACTTTATGTTATATGTAACACAAAGATATCGAACAACAGCAACATAATCAAAATTCTGCCATTATCTGGCAATTTTCCATTATAAGACCTTCTCACACCTCTACAGCACCTTTCAGTTGTTTTTTTTAGTTTTTTTAGTTTTTGTTATGACAATAACAACATGGATAACATTCTGTCTTCTCCAACTTGAATTTTGTCTTGGTCTTAATCGAAGTTTTAGTATGGTTTTAGTATGGGCACTGGTATTGAATGCTATTGGTCTCTTTCTTGTCATCGTCCGATTCACACAAAGTGAAATTCCCATTATGCGCTTCGCAAGGTTTTTTGCTATGCATTATTTTATTGTGGTTTCGTCGCTGCCAAACTGAAACTGAAAAAATAGTAGAACCAAACACCAATAACAAAACCAAAAAGGTCAAGACCTCCAAACAGAAAAAGTGATATATTTTATTGATGCTAAAGGAGACAGAGCTTTTGGCTCCATTCAACAGCAACGACAACGACAACGACAACAGTAACAACAACAACAACAGCAACAGCAACAGCAACAGCATCAGACAACTAACAATTGTAACATGAATGTAACAACAATTGCAACAGCAACAGCAACAACAGCAACAACAACAACACCGAGAGATACTAACGACCAAGCCGCGCTTGCTAACAAAGGCCAAGCTAGGCCAGAAACCAGAGATGAGCCACATTATTTAAGAAGGTGAAGAAAACAAAGCTTAAAAAATGATGATAAAAATGGTAAAAGATGAAGATGAAGAGGCACCTACCAAACAACCACCAACATCACCAGCAACATTGCTGGCACCAGCACCAGCACCAGCACCAGCACCAGCACCGGAACCAGCACCAGCAACATGCATGAGTGAGCAAGGCAAAGCAATGCTACATTAGGAGCAACTCTGCACAATACTACAATAAGAATAAAGGTACATTCTGATAGATAAGACAGCCAAGTGTGTTGTTTTACCACTTTGTTGTTGTTGTTGTTGGTGTTTGGGTGCTGTTGCTGGTGCGACAATAACAGCAGCAGCAGCAACATCAGCACCAGCAGCAACATCAGCAATATCAGAAGCAGCAGCAGCAGCAGCAGCATTAGCAACAACAACAGCAAAAACATTAAAGCAAATACAACCATAGAGAAAAATAACAATTTGACTAAAGGATCCCCAACAGAGCAGAGTTTCTTAAACTTTTTTTTTTTTTTTTTTTTTTTTTATCATATGTGGCAACTTTGAAATTTAAAAACTCAAAGCAGATTATTAAATTTAATATCGCATTTATTTATTATAAAAGTTTTGAACATATTTAAGGAACACTGAGAGTACTTTGTATATTAAGTTTGAGGAGCCCTCTGAACTACTTGAAAATGGCGCACAACATGTACAACATGGAAGATTATACGTGGAACTTCTATGAATGCAAGAGAGCGAAAGTAACTAAACTAAACTGAACTAAACTAAGAAAGAAAAATGAGTGGAAGGAATGTAGACAAAGAAGTTGGGGATTAGGGAAAGGTTGGATGGATGGATGGATGGAAGGATGGGAGTGTGCGAGTGTGCGCAAGAACTTGTTGTTAATGGCGGCAACATCATCGTATGGCGGTTGCTGTTTCTAATATTTTAAGGTATCTTTGTCTTTTAAAGTTTTGCTATTTTTGTTGTTGCTATTGCAAGGCACATTTCCAATAACTTGTTGTTGTTTTTGCAAACATGTAATGTTAGCAACAAAAATAGCTTTGGACGTGGCAAAAAAAGATGTTGCCCAACAATAACTTTGGCAGTTTTTGAGACAACAACGACACTGTGAAAGAAACAACAACAACAACAATAAGAAATCATGAATCTACAACAATAACAACAATAACAGCAACAACATTAATAATGTTGACGATAACAACAGCAGCAGCAACAGCGGCAGCAACAGCGGCAGCAACAGCAGTAGCAACATCTAATAATGGCGGCATGTTTATGGCACCCAGTGAAACATTTAAATTGTCTCAACATCAGCAACATCAGCAGCAACAGCAATGGATGGATGAAAAGTTCTTTAGTGTCTTAAATTTTTTATTTTGTCTCCTTCCCATCCTAACACATCCCATACCATTTCTTCCCTTTCCTTGCATTCTTCCCTAATAATTAAACTCTATTCTTTTTTTTTTTTTGCATTTTCTCTGTTTAATAAGGAAAAAATATCCTCTGTACTATGAGTAGTAAGTTGAATTCTATGTTAAGTATTGTACATACAATATTAACACCGAAATCTAATTAAAAACTATATACAAGAAGACAGAAAAAAGTGAAAACAGTTGAACTCTGGATGTCCGAACATCATCCATGTTATTCAGGTGGTGGGGACTATTCTGCAGTGAATTCTTTCATTTATTCTAAATATAATTTCTATAAAGTACTCATACTTCTAATGTCAGTAATATTGATTCGTACTCATGAATATGTGAATGGAATTCCGACGAATAAAATATGAAAGAAACATCCACATTAGCTTAAGGGTAATCGAAGTTCAATTATACTTCAGGTTATGTTAGACCGCTTTCGAGTTCACCCCAAAACCATTATGATTATAGAGGTAGAGGGAGCTAGGATAGCGATAAGTGTAATCAAATGGTAGTGACAATTTTGAAAAACTACACAAAATACTCAAAGAACAATTTTCCAAGAAGACGGGCTCATCTACCAAGAAGAACAAGTCAGTCATATATTTTTTCATCATTTTCACAGCTTTGACAGAAATCATGATATAGAACTTGCATTCTTTGAGCCATCAGCTCATTTGTACAATGCCACGTTAAGACTTCCGCCATCACACGAATCGTGTTCTTGTTAAAAAATAGAAGCTCAGAGGTCCATTTCGGTTTGTGGCAAGGCTATACCAGAGCAGCTATTCTGTGTTCGCTTACTGTCCTGAAAAGATGTCTTATAGAAGTCTATGAACTGCTAAAAACTTTTCTAAGAAAATAGCAATTATCGGCTCACTGTGTTTTGGCAATACTTCTAGGAGATCTCTCCTTAATAGAGATACCCAATGGTAGTAAGTAAAGTGATCAAGAAACTATATACAAGCAAAGAAAATCATTGAGTGACTTTGCGCAGTAAAAATAAATGAGCTCTCTAGGCGACTCAGAAATATAGGATTGTTACATTGAATTGAAGGCAGAACAAAATATGTATATATTTTGGTATAATAATGCTTTAGGATTTCTATGAATGGGATTTCATTATAAACAACTTCTCAATATTTGGAGGTCCATCCCGAAATGTCAACTGTCTCCATTGCCTTTATCTTTTGCTGCTGCTGCTGCTGCTGTCTTATTGTCGTCAGCAAATTTTGTTGGTGAAGTATGCAGGTTCAGAGGTGCAATGTTGCTCGTACTTGAAATAGGGTTCATTTCTATATATTGTCGTTGTTGTTGGTGTTGCTGTTGTTTCAATGTCTTCAATATCTATACCTAAAAGAAAATTCTTTTTTCATTATTTATAAGACTATAGCTGTTGTTGCAATTGTTGCTGTTGCTGTTGCTGTTGTTGTTGCTGGGCGTTTAGCTGCGATTTGAGTCACGTTTCATTATTCGTGATGTCAGACAGTAATCACTTGATTTTCCAAGTCTTAGACAATTTTGCTTGTGCCTGACTAAGCTTGTTGCTCTTGTTCATTGTGACATTAGGCTAGAAAATAAAAATAACAACAGCAACATCATCTAAGCAACATTAAAAACACGCAACAACATGCTAACGCCATCAACATCTATACAGTACAGTACAGCACAGAACAGCATAACACAACACTAAACAAACTAACTAACTAACTAAGTTATGTACATACATAGATGGTATGTATGTACGAGCTACTAAGTTTCAAAAGTTCCAAGTCCAAGGCATGACATGACATGACATGATCGTGAAGTCAGTCCATTAGTTTATTAAGAAACTTTTACAAAAGTAATAGAAAAAATAAGTAGCAGAAGGAGTCACAACAAATGCACACAAGAAAATAAATATACAATAATATGACCTGAGGAACTCATTCAAATATTTTTTTTTTATTAACCATCCAAGCTCAAATTATATTTTTTCAAAAACTCCATTAATCAAAAATGAATAGAAATTTATACAAATATTTTCGGGTAATTATTTGAAGCATCTCAATTGAAATCATAAGAAAAAAAATGTCGTTTGATATTTAAAGTTTGTATCTCGAAAGGTCTATTGATATACAATATTTATATGAACACCAGCTGTGCCCGCAACTTTGTAAGCGTGGTATTCGAAATATTTTTGTAGTAACTGGTATGATTTCATTCGCGTGGACTTTAGGTTTCGTACGTTATATTGACAAACGCCGTTACATTTTGTCTCTACGTTGACTTATTTGTGTAATAGTTAGGATGTTACAGTAATGCTTCCTTGTACACGATATTACATGTAGAGACGTCAGAGATTAAAGCATACAGATTTCAAGAGTTGGTAACACGCGACAGAGCCACATAAAGCTCTACACCCGCAACACTCAGCGTCTGGCCGGAGTTTTGTTTATTTTCATTGGTTCACTGGAAACTGAATTCGTTTGAAAGTAAACGGAAAATTGTTTGCAATAAGAGGGATACAGTGTATAAAGACACTCTATCCTGCGCCGCACAATATAAAACATAAAATAACGAATAATTCTGCATCATCAACTCAGAAATCGTGTTTTTTTGTGTTATCGCCCTTTTGTAGTTAAGGTGCGATATTTTCTTTTAAAGCTTATTTTGTTATTTATGAACCGATTGGAATGAAATAAACGCTATATGTTACAGAAAGCTGAATACAATACACCAATGAAAATCGCATTGAAATCGCTTAAGCCGTTTCCGAGATTATCGTGCACAGACAGAAAAACGTTAAAAATTTTATATATGTATATATATAGATAGATTATCCAATTCTAGTTTAGATTCATCTTTTCATATTTTGATCCCGGCATGACATGTCACAAAGTGTCCTGTACATAGATAAAGGTTTCGATTCCAAGCTAATACAATAATTAGAAATTTTCCAATTACCTCAAAGAGGTGTTAGAAAAACTATATTCAGAACCATTCATACTCTGATCTTTTTCTTGAATCTGAATACATGTGATTGTAATTGTTTGTTAATAATAGAAAAGTTTTCAACAATTTTCTGATTTTCATAAGATTCTGAATAACTTAGAAGGCGTTATTGTTTTCATGAACGAAAGTTAGTTTATCAAAAGGGTAAAAGCAATCGAACGAGTCAAAGTAATTAACCTCGACAAATGCTAAAGTATGGATGTACAAATATAAGTATCACAGGAACAAAATGCTGTTGGATCTTCTGCTGTTGCCGATGATAATGATAGATGTGATAATGATGAGACATTGAATCAAAAGAAAACTTTTTCATTTCATCTCCTTTTATTCATTTTTGTTCATTGACTTGGATCATCAGTTTTTAGTTTTTAGTTTTAAGTTTATAATTTTCAATTTTCATCGATTCAATGCGTTCACAACATCAAAATTCTTAGAGAAAAGATATAAAAGGGGAGGCCAACCTGAAAAGTTGGTAAATTATGAGTGAAACTCATTTGACCACAATAACAAATTACTATGCTTAACAAATGTTTGCAATGAGGGAAGAAGTTACATACATATATAGAACTGAATTTAAGCTAACTGAACTGAATCCAATTCCATTGAATTAAATCCGTTGCCTGACCAGAACCATGATTCGATCCTAGAATGCTTTGCTAGATTCTTATTTCAAAAAACAACTCGACCAAGCAACCGCAAGTCAAATCATAAGGAAAATTTATTTAACCACAAGATAAGATGCATGCTAATGCTAATCATGATGATGTTGATGATGATGATGATGATGATGATGATGATGATGATGATGATGATGTAGTATTGAACAATTTCCGCAACAACTGTTATTTTTCCAAGCTGATTTTCTTTTCTTTGGCAACCGTTTGCCAGTTTTTAATTCATTATTTTTGTTGTGTACTGTGACTCCATATCCTCTTTCTCCCACCTACAACTTCTCTATCACAATCATCATCATCACCATCATCAACATCAACATTAACATCATCATTGGGATCGGGATCGAGATCGTCATCTTCATTTTCTTTTCTAGAATTTCATTTTCTTCTCTTGATTTGACCAAAAGCTATTCAAATCAAGATTTTTTCTGTATAGTACGATGACTCTGACTGCATCTCTGACTGACAGTCGTCGTTTGGTCGATCGCTTGGCCAATTCATTCCTTGCATTTCCATTCCAAGCCAAGCCATGCCATGCCATGCCATGGCATGACATGACATTTCCCATTTCGCCCCATTACCATTGCTGGCATTAACTGCACATTAAGTAGGTTAATTTTGACCGGTTTCGTTTCGAGCATTAAACCACCAACAATACTATCCCCACCATCATCAGCAGCAGCATCCCATCTCTACTATGCCATGCCGTTACTATATAAGCTTCAATCTCACTTAAGCTAAATCAAATTGCTACAAAAGCAAGTTTTGTACCGCCGCCATCGCCACCGCCACCACAAGTATCATCATCATCATCATCATCACCATCATCATGAGATTGCCAAAAATACAAAAACTGCAAATGCATTCAACTGTCAAGCTGAAGCATAACGAGGACATAACGTAGAAAATCTGAAAAACGAAGAAAGGAAAGAAAAGAAAGAGCATAAAAGGTGATAAAGAAGGCTGGCAGCATTAAAACAGAAGAATCAAAAGTATACTAAGAGGCAGGCCATGAAGAAGAAAAGTAGTCAAAGGAGACTCAAGAGAAGATGGGAAGGAATGGACATTGGCATAGGAGTTGAACAGGGACACATTAATCATGTCTAGGCCCCTGGGCAATGTAATTCTCGGGGCCCCTTTAACCTTTTCCAAGTTCCAAAAATACATTTTTCCTATCACAATGCAATTTTTAAAATGAAAATAGTTTTGTCAAGTAAAATACATTTAATTATTAACTATCCTAACTTTTTTAGATACGAAATCATTTAAGACATCTTGAAAATTGACCTTTGCCAATATATCATTTTCATTCGCCATTAACGCTAATGGACTTAAAGGTTCTGATTGAGGCATTGATGAGCAAAGACAGCTTTTTAGTAGTTTAAAATTCGAAAAGTTAAATGCATCAGTGGCATTTGATGTCATCAGACATTTTTAATGCTATATCATTGCATTCGGGAAAGTTGATTGTGCCATATTTTCGAAAATCAATTTATACAATTCATGGGCATGTACAATTTTTTTCTTTCCATACATCGATTAATTGGAAAACAAAGTTCATTAATTTGAATTTGATAATGTAATTTTTACTTGATCAAATAATTGAAATTTTTTTCTATTTCTCGTTGCTCGAGGTCCCCATCCGATGCGGCGCCCCTAGGCAGTTGTCTATCTATACTGCCTTATGGATAATGCATACGATCCTGGAGTTGAAGATGAAACAAATAAAATAAAGATGATGGGTTTTTTTTTCTATTCCCCTAATTCCTTGTTCACCTCTTTCTTTCCCCCCTTCCCAGCATAGCCCTCTTCCCTGCATATTTCCATTTTTAGTGATAATTGAAGGCAATTGGAGTTTATACTGACAATCAAAGCAAGTGGCTCCGCTCCAGAGGAGGAATTGGAATTGGAATTGGTATTGCCATTGAATGGAAAACATGACAAACACAAGGTGTAAAACAATGTGAAAATCATTTATAATTTCTCCATTCCCTGATTCATTTGAGAAAAGATTCTTGTTCCAAGTACCAGTACTAGTACTAGTAGTATAATAAATAAATTTCATTAGACAGTGAAATTATGATGTGAAAATACAAGTGGAAGGGATGAAATGTTTGAGGAGTAGTAAGTATTTACGAGAAGAAGTGTTGAAGAAGAAGCGTTGAAGAAGAAGTGTTCGAGAGTTTGGAGTGTTAAGAAAGAAGATAAGGAATCTTGGCAAAAGAGAAGCTTCAGATAACTTCAAATTATAAATAGTTTATTATTGTTTCTGTGACGATTATGGTTGACGACGATGACGACAAAGGGAACATGCAACAATGCAACTATAATAACTTGAAATCAATTTGTTGCGCATGCGTGGCAATGCCAAGTCCAACTCCATGAAGACCAGACCATGAGGTCTTTTCAAGAGAACCAAGATTGGTTGGTTGGTTCGTTGATAGGGTTTTAGAGATTTGTCCCTTGCAATCAACAAAAAATATACGACATAAACTCAACAGCGTGCATTTGCAGATTCTTGCAACATTGAAGTGCAATGTGGTGGCGGGTTCAACTATATTTTCTATAGGTAGATCGCTTGGAAGGTAGATAGTGTTTTGTGAACTCGTTTGCCTTTTTTGTACCGGCAAATATGCTGTTGTTTAACTGTTTGTTTCTTAGCCCAACGATAATGATGATGATGGTAATGGTAATGGCAATGGCAATGGCAATGGCAACAGCAATGGAAATGGTAAGCAATGGTGGGCAATAAGAAGATGAGAGTAAGATGAAGTCAGAAGACAACGTTGCACGTTAGCTTAATGGCCAATACTGCCTGGCATTATCAACTCAATGTATGCCCATGATATTGTTGTACTATGAATGCTGACCAAACTACAAAATACAATTTAAGATTAGCCAAAGAAGCTACAGAGAAAGGAGAAGAAATATTTCAAAACACAAAGTTAAACAAGTGGGGGCGAGCGGGCAAGATCACTGAATCTTACGTACTAGAAACTGGTAGTTAAAGCAGCAGCTGTACTTTGTTAGCTACATGTTGCTTAAAACGTGCAACATCTCACCAACCAACAACGACAACAGCAACAGCAACAGCAGCAGCAAGAGCAACAGCAGCAGCAGCATGGACCACGGTCCATATTGTTAGTCATAGAGACCTAGAGAGTACAGTGTCGAGTGCCATATAAAATAATGTTTCCTTCCCATTTGATGATGTTACTTTTGATTTGTTCTATGTATTCTTTTCTTATAACATACAAGGTTTTTTTTTTTTTGTTGTTTATTGTTTTCGTTGTTTGGTCTGTTTTTTTTTCTGAAGAAATTTGAGACTATTTCAAAATTGCTGGCAACCTTTTTTGGAACTCACTTGGAAACCAAAGTTCCAAAGTCAAGACTTTCGTATCACGTTAACTTGTTTGAAATCACCATTTTTGGTTAAAACGGCGCTTTTGTCATTTTCATGGTTCTTGCATTCTTCCCTCATGCATTTTGTTCTTGTTTTTTTTCATTTACTTGCTTGTTTATTTGTTTACCTCATTAGCACATTTGCCACACGAGCGAAAGTCCAACAACACATGCTATGGCCCAACAAATTTTTTTTTTTTTTCCTCTTTTTGGTTTACAAAGCGACAATGTTTAAATAAGCCTAGCAAATGGTATGATCGGTCCAAAGAGTCCTCAGTCGCATTCACTTGGAAATGGAAATGGAAATGAAAAACGCAAATATACAACAACTTTGTCTGGTGGTCTGTCAGTCGATCTGTTGTTTATAAACAACACACGAGTATGTATGGTATATATTGTATTACAAACGTTGACAGTAGCACGCACATTTCTATGTGGTGTTACACGTGGCTTTTTGTACACCCAAGTAGGAGTACCATAAATGATCATGTTGATAATATTTCTACTTCCATTTCTACTACTACTTATTCTTAACTTGTCCTCCATAAGTCGTTTGTCAGTTACACTTTAACAAGGTGTTCCCTCACAGATTAGTTAGAAGTATAGTAGAAAACATTTTTAAAGATGACAGAAGCTTATCAAGGTTGATTAGTTTTTATTAAAGAGACATCTGAAAATCATCAGACTCTACTAGTCACTTGATTTTGATTCTCATAAAACTCTATTTATTTGGTTTCATATTTGCCTAAATTAATTAATTTATTTTATTGATTTACCAGGTACTGGTTATGACTTCAGTTATACATAGAATGTAAATCCAATAGTTTCACTTTACATTTCTAGTTTTGTTCATTTTTAATTCTCTTAGTCTTGTTTCTCATTGCTCGTGTATTTTAAAAGAACAGGCTTAAGCATAAACGTCCATATTTATTTGCTAGACTTATTTAATCTCTTGTGTCTGTCTTTTATGGTATTTAGAATCGTGCTCCGGTGACCCCATCTCCGAAAATATGTGTATCAATTTTCTATATCCCTCCATTTAGCATATTTCCAGCAATTTGGTTGTCGCTGTTGAAATCTTTGAATCCAGTTTATGTATATAGTTAGTGATGTTGTATGGCGGCAATTTATATAGGTTCTTTCTCTTGAATGAATGAAATCTGAGGGATTCGTATTGATGTGTAAGGATTGTTATAATATTCTCATCCATCTAACGTTAAAATATAAATTCTATAGCAATAAGCTTTTTGTATTGTAGCATAATAAATTCATACAGTAAATTAAAAAAAAAAAAAAATATATATCTATATAAAAACTTGCGAGTTACAACAAAATGAATATCATATAAACATTCTTCATGAAAATATACTTATACATGCCAACTTTCATGCTGATTGGTGAAACGTTGTTGGAGTGAAAAGATGTTAAACAGTTTTTCTCATCCAATTTTCTATAGATAGGATAGACAAATGCACTACGAATTCAATTAAATCTTTTAATGCTTATAGTACTTGAAAATATGTTAACTATATACTACTGCTCACATCATGAAAAGTCTGTTAATTAAATCATGAATTTCTTTCTCAGCAATTGCATTTATTGCTTTCCAGTTACTGGTAGGTAGGTGTAGGGAGATTGTCTCACAACTTTATTCAAAACAACACGAGACCAAAGAACAAGTTAAAGGCAATACTATAATGTGTTTAATGATTTTGTTTGTCTTTTCTTTACTGTCAGTCAGTCAGTCAGTCAGTCAGTTTGTCTGTCTGTCTGTTTGTCGTTCTATGTAGTCGTTTCCATATCCCCAGAATGCAGAATTTATGAAGCTTCCGTGGCAATACATTCATCAATAATACGTTTAGCAAACAGGAACATCCACATTAAAAAAAAAAAAAAAAACAATTATTTGAACAGTGGCATGATGCATTCATTCTTCATGGCTTAAAGTTGTGATCATGGTATGTTGATCCTATGGTGGTGATGGTAAGGTATGAGATTCAATTCGTTTTGCTCAATTCTTAGTTTTATTTAAATGTGTCCAGCTTTGTTATTGCTATTTTATAGCAACTTCAGAACATTTCTCCCTTTTGTAAATACAACATACAACTACATACAACTGCCCCATCAATAACATAGCGACGTATGCTACGTATAAGAACATACCAGTATGTACTACATTGCATCGATGTCCGTCTGTCCATCTGTCCGTCTGTCCATCTGTCCGTCTGTCCGTCTGTCCGTCCGTCATTCCTTCATTCGCATTCGCTGAGTCGTTTGTTGGTTTATACCAGAGTTGCTTAAATTTTTTTGTTAGTGCTCCAGGAAAAGATAGAATCTACTTAGTTACATTATATACATTTCAATTGAAAAGGTGATCTGCGACTGAAACAGTTTTAGAAACTCTGGTATATTCAAAGACAACGATATATGTATGTCTGTCTGTTTAACATTGAGTGACTCTGACTTTGACTCGGCTGCTGTTGCTGCCTGTTGCATATTATGCAATTTCAACTACTTAATGTCCATCAGGCAGGCAGTCTGACAGTCTGGCAGTCAGGCAGTCAGGCAGTCAGTTGGTCAGTTAGTCAGTTAGTTACTTAGACAGGTCATTCAGCCTAGGAAGACTTCAAATAAACCTCATCAGTTAAGCTTCAGCGAGTAATCCCAATGAGTTGCAATGTTGTTTTTGCAGCTGTTACTATTGCTGAGTTTGATGTTGATGTTGCTAATACTTCTCTTCTATTGCATGTGAGCAGCAATTTTTGCTACCGTTTCAATTTAATTCTTGAGGTTTTTCTTCGTTCGTTTTTTTTTTTTTTTTTTTTTTGAGCTTTCAAGTTGTCTTTTGGTCACATTTGATTTGCTTGAGGTACCTTTATATATCACATTCCCCCTTCTCACCTTTTTTCCATATCTTTTTTTTTTTTCTTTCTTATCACATTTGTTTTATTCGCATGATCATCACCAGTTGTTTGCTCTTCTGCGTTCTTCTTGTTGCATTCGTTGTTGCACTCAAAATATTTATTGCCAACGTCATTTGCGTCAAGTCGTCATCAAAAAGCGACATGAAACATATTTTCCTTTCTTTATTTCTTCTTTATTTTGTGTGTTTCTTATTGTTATTTTTATTATGCCAAAAGTGACAGATAAATTTACCAGACTATGCCGAAGATGTAGTACTCTTCACGTAGCCCCTAGAAAACGTTTTATGTATGGGAGATATGCAATCCAGTAATCGTAGGATGTTAAAATTTACATGGTTGATGAATATGGATCAGAAACACAAAATGATAGCACAAAAAACAAAAAAGTTTTTTTTTAATAAGAACATGAATTTGAGTAGGGGGTTGGTTTTGGGTTTGGCAAGTACTGCTTCTAGTGGTCCGAATCGGCTGATTCCGACAAATGTGCTGTGTATGGTAAAAGCATAGCTTCGTGCTGACGGAGTAGTTTACATACATACAGATAGACAGACAGACAGACAGATAGACAGAGAGGCAGACAGACAGACAGACGGACATGGCTAGATCAACTCAACTCTCATCGCGTTGATCAAGAATGTATATACAATACTTTTTGGGGTTTATGATCGCAAAACATGAGCATGGTAGCATAGAACAGCGCATCACAGTTTAAATGAGAAATGCTGTGAAAACTGCTTTTAGTGCATATTGGAGCACACTTTTCTTGTATAAGGACCCCTTTTAATTTTTAATTGTATTTTATTATATTATATTATTTTTCGTTATTGTAGCAATTGAATTACACACTCTGTGAAAATTTTAACTGTCTACTTATTACGGTTCATGAGATTGAGCTTCCTAACGGACAGACGGACGGACAGCGAAGGCTCAATAATACTATCCCGTTAGCATACTTTGGGTAGAGAACGCATTCATGCGCGTATCTTTCATAAAATAAATCATTCGTATAATAATAAAAATGTATGCCTAAAAATTGGCAATTGACCATTTTTGGAAGTTTGGATTCCTTTGTGGAAATTGCTACACCCCAGCCTCAATCAGAAGTTTTTGCAACAAAGAAGTTCCATTAACTGCAAAAACATTGCACATGTATAGTACATTGTATGAATAGACATTGCAAAAAGTGAAAAATTATGTGGGTGAATCTCAAATATTTCTAATTGTTGAGGAAACTACAGATGCTTACCATCGATATGCATTAAAAATTTTAGTTGAAAGATTGGACAGTGAACCATCAAGTAACATGCTGCTTAGCACGATTTCTTTGGATAAAACCAACTACTGCGTTCCAATAAGGGATACTCAAAGCATTGGCTATGTTATAAGTATGGTACACATACAGTATGGTAGTTTCAAAAGGACATGGCTTTTTTAGCCGAGAGAGGTTGACAGTAACTGTCTCCAAATTTGAAGCACATGCCATGTTTGGTGCATGGCATAAACACAGCATATGAATTCATCAAAGAGCAAAATAGTTTAGCTAATCAATGAATTTGCAAAATAAATGCAGTTTTGTCTAAGTCACATGATGACGAATTCAACAGTTGACTGAAATCTGTGATTTCCCTGAAATTATCGGGGTACATTTTGTCCGATAAACATCAATCGATAACATAATCAAATTTCGTAACAATTTTTGTCCCCATTTTATTGAACAATTTTTACAGGCATTTTGGTACACCATCATCATCAATTATTCTCATATCCTCAATACATAGTAATTTGAAATGACACTTATCGAATTTTAGAATTAGAATTAAAATTGTTAATGGCAATGCAATCATAGACGATCCAAAAAAAAATTTCTTTCTAATCGAATATTGTTGATGAAAAGAAGAATGAAAGACTCTGGAAAATCGGTATAAGAGCCGATTGTGAATACAGAAAATATATTGCATATTCAATATGGAAGAGCACTTATTATTTCAATAATGAGAACTTGAGTGCCAGCACAAGTCTTCTAGAAATGATTTAAGCAATCATAAGACGAATGTAGATCAAAAGTATTAAATATTATAATGTTATATATTGTTGTGAGGGAAGTTTTATGGTAAAAGGATATGGTGACACTTGTAATGTGTATATTCCTTTCAGACCCTTTGTTTTTTTTCTGTACTCTTTATTGTATTGTTTATTAAAATTAATAATTTATTTGCCATTTTTGATGATGTGTTGCATGCACCAAACTCTAAAAATAACAATAATAACATCAGCATCAGCATCAGCAACAGCATCAGCAACAGCAACAGTAAAGAATAAGAACATGTTATCAAAGACATTAAGTTATATTTGATTGTTTATTTTTTTATTTTTTTCAACAGACTTCTGTGAACAAAATTCAGTTGAGTTGAGTTTTCAGTTCAATGGACGCAACTAACCCCATTTCAAAAGCAATAGAATAAAAGACGATGAGAACCCAACAATTACTGATAGCTAGGGATTCTTCTATAGATTCTCAGGCTGTTATTTGTGCTACAATACTTAATGACTTTCATGGCTTAACTTGTTAATTAAGAAAACGTTTTTAGATGGTTTTTTTTTTTTGTTTATTTTTTCTGTTTCTTTTCTGCTCGAACAAATAATGAAGATATGAAGAATACAATAAAAAAAAAAAAAACAAAAAATCAAAGAACAAAAAAAACAATTTTGTAATTTATTTTTATTTAAAATAATTTTCCAGTTTATTGATTTTGAATTGTACTAATTAGTTCATAATAAGTACTATATCAGAATGAACAAAGAACCATTGAAACTATTTTATACGAGGGCTGTTTCTTAAATCTTGAAACAGAAAAATAATAACAAATATGCATCATCAAAAATGACTTTATTGTTTATCAAAATATTCTCCTTGAAGATCAATACACTTTTGCATGCGATTGAGCTAATTTTAGAAGTATTTTTTCCACTTGGAATCAGGTATCTCCAAAACATGTGTTTTGAATGCATCATCTTTTTTTGATGGCCAAATGTTCATACAATATTGAATGT
Source organism: Amiota albilabris (assembly GCA_037040105.1). Taxonomy (NCBI): domain Eukaryota; kingdom Metazoa; phylum Arthropoda; class Insecta; order Diptera; family Drosophilidae; genus Amiota; species Amiota albilabris. The sequence continues at coordinate 8,674 of JBANCV010000483.1, read as the reverse complement.
ATTGAAGTGCAAGGATGCCTCAATCTGATGATATGTCACATGGCGAACTTGCAATATCAGTTCAAGCACATCATCATTGCTTTGTGGCACAACAAACGATTTTGGACGACCTTCACGAAATTCGTCCTGGAGAAAACTACGCCCACAATTGAATTCAGAAAATCAGCCAAACACGGTGGCTCTGGTTGGTGCTTTATCACGAAAAGTCGATGATTAACTCTTGTTGAGTCGAAAATCATAAAAAATCATTTCACGAAAATGTTCACGATTTAATTCTATTTTTTAGCCGAAAAGAATTTTTCAAGTCACTTTAAACAATACAAATTGTAGCAATTGTATGACAAAACGTTCTGAGTACATTTATCATTAAAAACGACAAGCTTTAGAATACCAATATCAGATTTGATATATCAACATTGGTGTTGGCATATCTCAAGACTTAACCAGCAACCTATGTATGGACGTATACGTAATTCTAAGTTCCTCTCTAAGGAAATAATAAACTATGGTATATTGAAACTATTTAATAAGATATTCGAATCAAATGAATTCAGCCTATAATATTGTAGAAGATATGTAACATTGGTATACTATTCTATATGTAAAACGTTATAAAAAAAATCAGCATACTGAAGCGTAACAAGTTCGTTGCTTAAGTCTTTTGTTAAAATGACTATACTGATGATGGTAGTAATGATAATATGGATGCTGCTGCTGCTGCTACTCATGATGATGATGATGATGATGATGATGATGATAAAGTCTTAGGCAATTTGTCAAAGTGACAAACAATCAAATCAAACATATAAATGAAGACAAGAGAAGACAAGACAACGAGAACAAATTAATAGGGACAATAACAAAAGTCCAAAGATAAAAGGTTTGCGAAGCAAAAATAGAATGCTTGCGAAGAAAAGAGAAATGAATGAATGAAGTCTGTCAAAGGCGTTGCCTGTTGTTGCTCAATAAATTAATGACAGACTCCTCTTAAATTAAAAGCTCACATTATTCCAAGTCTCTTTTAAAGGTAGACAAATGAATTCGAAAGGCTAAAGAAATCATAGTGAATAATAGTGAGTGCTGCAATATATTGTGATAGTTGGTAGAAGTTGCAGAGGATACTGCTAAATCTGTTTAAAGCAAAACTTAATTATTTGAAGTCATCATCATCATCATCATCATCATCATCATCATCATCAACAACAACCGACAAAAGTAAAATAAATGAAAATGAGTTAAATGAAATGAAATTTAAAAAATTACTCAAGAAAGATTGGCCAAAGGCAAGCAAGGTAACTTGCTGATGCTAGTATTGTGTGTGCCATGCAACACACACACACACACATACACACACACACACACACACACACACACACACACATACACACACACACATACACACACAATAAAATTAAGCAACAAAAAACTCAATAAAAGCCGAAACCAATTAGGAAGATGAAAATGATTGCAAAAATGAAGCCAAAAAGTTGGTTTAAGCTTAACTACAAACATACTCGTACATAAATATGCTTACAATAGCTTAACATACATATGTAGCAACACCATTCATTCATCCATGCATCCATCCATCCATCCATCCATCCATCCATCCATCCATGGGACACATTATTCAGTGTCATAATTGTTCATTTGATCGACCAACAATGATGTACGTACTACCTAAAATCTCTTGAAACAAATCCAAAGTCCAAGTCAAGCGAACATAACGATAAATTTTATGTCAAACGAAATATTGCACAAAAGTATTGTATCTTACAATACTAAATGACTGACGAATAACAATTCGTTTGTAACAAAAATAAAAATAGAATGTGTAGAAAACAAAAACAAAAGCAAAAACAAAATATACAATATACAATACAATATACAAAAAGCAAGTCAAGCCATTTATCAAATGTTGTCTAGGAAATATTTGTACTAATGAAGGTACTAGTATGTAGTACTTAGGTGCTGATGCTGGTGTTAGTGGGTGGGTGTGTCTCTTTCCCATATAATGAGACAATAAATAAAAGAAGAGAACGGAAAGGAAAGGACGGGAAATTAAAGGCAAGAAATGAAGGAAGAAAAACTATCTAAAGGCAACATAGAGAATAAAGCGGAAATATGTATATACACCATTGTTAGATAAAGTAAAGCAGCATAAAGAAAACACTTAGCAAATGCAAAATGCAAAATACAAAATACAAAACAATAAAAACCAAAAAAAAAAACTTTAATATATGAATGCTTTTGCTGGAAAAAAAAAACACTCACATGCACTTGGCAAATGTATAACTTCCGCTGGCAGCTACAAACATGAGCTGCCTGTCTTAATACTACGAGTGTGTGGCTTTCCTATGTAGATTCATTCATATGTACATACTACATACCTACTACATGCTACATATAGTAAGTAAGAAACCATACATTGACTAGTTCCTTCCTTCACTTACTTCCCAGTGCCCCCCCCCTATTGCTCTCTTTAACTCGCATAACAAACACATTCATTCAATCTCTCAAGTTGTATATTGTCATTTGTATAAATGTATCTATGCCTATCTATGTCTATCTCTATCTGTGTGTGTGTGTGTGTGTATGTGTGTGTGTTTGTGAATTGCTTTTTAAATTAGATTTCTATCATTCAATGGTAGAAATAGCAACAAAGTCTACGGTAACGCATTTCATTCAACACCTGCTCGCCAAATGATGTCGCTCATGGACACTTTGACAGACAGAATAGTCATAGATAGATAAATTCAAAGAACAGACAAACAGACAGACAGACAGACAGTAGTATGTTGTCTGAGTTGAGTTGCATAGTATGGAGTACTATTGTAACATTTGTTGTAGTGAAAATACAATACTAAGTACGATATATTGTAAAAATTATTGTAGTTTTTCTTTCCTAACCACAATATGTTACTTATATTTATTTATTTCTACCACTAGTTTATTAAAATTTATGTATGTGTTTTCTTGTAAATGCACTAAAGAACTCTAAGACTACTATTGTATATTTGTTTCGCTAATGAGAGAATCGTCGGACACCTCAAGAAAGCGCCAACAAGCAAAGATATGGACATCTTGGTGATTTCACTGGGTGATCTGGATATTCATCCCAAAGCGACCCGACAACATTCGGTCCCTACCGCAAGGCTGCAGTTGCATATGCAACAGTTTCTGTGGCAGCAGTTGCTATAGCCCCTTTGCAGTTACAATAATTGCAGACATTTTCGTTTCTTGCAAATGGATCTATCGATTACAGAAATTCCTCTGTGGTATATTAGATTTATCAGATTGTAGAGCCTCGTTTGAGTTAGCCCAAAAAAGTATTAGTTCTATTTATTATTACTGAGATTATTTATTAAAAATAGTGCCCTCATAGGACTGCTTATGTTACACTACAGTCCAACGGTTGCCTAAGTCAACATCTACGTTTCGCTTTCTGTTAGTAATTGTGCTTCTTCGCCTATACTGAGAAAATCCATCACCCCCATTTAGAGTATTCAATTTGTGTAAAGATAATTTGCTTGAACTAAACTAAAATGTGAGCATTCTGTAAACTTCTTTTATGCATTTCAATTGAGTACATAAATCGTTGATCGTGTAGTTATTTCATAGTTTTTAGTGTTCACTTCGGTTGACATTCCCCATGGCTGCCTATGTTTTTATGCGCATTAAAATTTATAGGAACACTATCTTGACTATGATAGAGTTTCCCTGAAAAAATAATCAAAATCAATCCAGTGGATTCAGAATCTATAGGGAACATACAAACATACTGACATAAATTCTTAGATCCCTTATATATATAGGTAGAAGGTATATACAAATTTCCTATATGTATAGTATTTTTTTTATTTCTCAAACAATGTTTTGTTAATTATATTGAATATTTGTAGGACAAACCTAGTTTGTTAATTAAAAGTCACTTACCTTTTCAAATTGTTTAAGTGTCCAGTCCAAAATTAATTCTTCGGATATTCTTCTGTTATGATCTAATAATGAGAAAGAATAAAAAATAACAAAATTTAATATACATAATAATATAAAGAAATGTGCATACATATAACGAAATCAAGTTACAATAAAATCAATGAAACTTCAATTCAAAAGACAACCAAATCACATGAATTTCAGTTTTCCTGATGGTAACAGAAAGGAGTAATGACTGAATTACATCTTCCCAGGTGGTAAGAGAAGGTAGTGTATAGAAATGAGAGAATCTTTATCGGAAAACAAATGGATCTGTTTGGATATTTTCTTTAAGTCATAGATCAATATGCAAACTATATATCTTAGGAGCTTCCTTTGTTTGCTCATCTCATACTGATCTCAAAAACTAGTTTCGAGATTACGTATAATCTTAAGGTACTTACTTACAACTACTATCACTGCTGCAATCACCATCATTCTTCATAAAATTTCCAGTTAGTTAATCTCTAACTTTTTTTTTTATAACAATGGACAATGATAATAATGATGTCCATGATAATGAAGATGAAGATCATTTTGCTAGTACAGCAGTACATAATATTGTTTGTTGTTAGTTTTCTTCAATGTTACACACTAATTTAGTTGAAAATGTGAACAAATGTTGCCACTTAAATCAAGATAAATTTCAAAATACACAAGTTGAGGACGAAGTCTTTGGACTTTTGATCCTAGATCCACTACAAAGCATAGGTTTCTCTTCAAAAACTTCTTAACTGCAACTTGTTGTTCTTATTATAAGCTTAACAACAAATAACTGCGTAATGATATCTTCTTATTTTCTTCAACTTCAACTTTTGTTAGTCTTAATCTTGTGGCCATTTAAGTTGCTGTGCTTCTACTCTTGGTACTGTTGCATCTTCATCTGTTCATTTTTATCAACTTCTTTTGCACTTCTACTACAATATTTAAACTACTCTTTCATATACATAGACTGAGTTAAACATATGGGGCATTCATTGTCTTTACAGGTTGCAAGCTGTTGCAATTCTAGTCAAGTTGATACTGCTCCATTATGTCGATGTTCTTTCTCTTGTTCTTTTTCTTTTTCTTTTTCTTGTTCTTGTTCTTCATTCATCCATTATATACTTAAAAAAAGAACGAACAAACGAGCAACTTCAACTAACCTAACGGAAATTTTACTTGATTTTCTATGAACAATCAACAATGCAACCAATCGCCCTTCTCTTCACGTCTAATCTCTCAGCCCAACCTACTTTCCTACTTCCATTAAGAATAGAGCCTATAAAGGCAGTTAAGACTGTTAGACTGTTACTACATAGTAATAGGCAAGCAGCTGTGAATCGATTATACTAGCAACGAACTCAATTAAGAATTTCGCACTGTCCAAGAAAATGGTAATGTTAATACTATGGTAGTAAAAACTTAAAGTTAAAGCAAAGAAAAGGATGATGATAATATTAATAATGATGATGATGATGCTATTCAGTAGGATGGATGGGAAACATTTTTAAGGAAATAGATACAATATACATCAGTAATCGCTATATAGAAAAATATCCAAGAAAAATTGTATTTATTCAATCTATTTTACCCAATATTTCAACCATTATTTCATTGTTCTACTCTTTCGAATGGTCCCGGTGTTTTGCAATAAAATTAATAGGATAAACAACATCGCAGTAGCAACATCAACTTAAACAACAAAATGTTGTTGCAGCACCATGGTAATTATATTTAATAGGAAATTGATTTACTGTTCCGCCATAGCTTAACTTGACAAGGAGAACACTCAATACTATTTAATAGCTTCAAATATAGCTTAAACTCTTTAAGAGTATAGAACTATGTATATATAGGGTTTTCCAATAAGAGCTGTTATTTTGATATTCAACGAATTTTTATTATAATTTTTTGAGATAAATGATTGGATGTTTATTTCATTATAAAGACGAAGATATACCGTTATTAATGGACATCAACCAAATGGCGACCACCCTTACAGGACCATATCATTTTCATGCAATTTTCCATAACCAACTCGCAAAGTGGTTGCCTCGATAGCCTCACGAATTCCATCTTTGAGGTCTTGAATCGATGCTGGGCTATTGGCGTAAACCTTATCTTTTACGTGGCCCCAAAGGAAGAAGTCGAAAGGTGTTATATCACAAGATCTCGGTGTCGCATTGTGATCACCTCTTCGAGAGATAACACGGTACGGAAACTTTTCTCGTAAAAGAGCAAAGGTTTCGTTGCTTGTGTGGCACGTAGCGCCGTTTTGTTGAAAGTAAACGTTTACGAGATCAATGAAAAATCATTAACCATTTCTCGATAGTGCAATCCATTCACCGTTACTGTTGCCTCAGCATCATTTTCGAAAAAGTTAGGTCAAATGACCCCACCGGACCATAAACCGCACCAAACAGTTAAGGATGGAGAGGCTTTTCAACAATAGCTCTTGGGTTTTCCGAGCCTCAAAAGCGACAATTTTGCTTGTTCACGTAGCCACCGAGGTGGAAATGGGGCTCATCAGTCAAGATGATTTTTTGATGGAATTTCGGATCATTTGTATGCATTTCAAGGACCCAATCAGCAAAGACACGACATTGTTGATGATCAGCCGGCATGAGTTCTTGTGTGAACTGAACTTTATAAGCTTTGCAAAATATGGTGTAATGACGTTTGTGGAATCTCCAATTCCAAAGAACGATGAGGAATGGACAAACCTGGGTTTTCTTCAACACTTTCGGCTACAGCAGCAATATTTTCAGTTCTTCTTGAGCGACGGGTTTTATTCTTCACATCACTAACTTGTCTCAACTCAATCTCGAATTTTTCCACCAATTTTTGTATTGCTGTCCGACAAGGACGTCGGCTGCACGACGACCCAAAAATGTTTTCGTTTTGTCTCTGCCAAATTTTCATTATTTTTATAGTGAATTTTTATAATTTGAATGCGTTGTTGAAGAGTGTATCGTTCCGAAATAGCGGGCTGTTCAAAATAAAATCTCTTCTTGGAAAACCCTTTACTAATGTACTTTTCTTAAGGTGCATACGAATATAATGAACTTTTTCCCATGATCTTGGGTTCTTATAATCCTAAACATTCTCTTATTTTCTCCATAGTACCAGAATTCTTAAATTTATGTACTTCTAGTCTGTGGATCTCGGTTCTATCTCAAATCCTTTTTATCATTTATAATATGTGATTAATATTGGTAAATATTGGTTAAATTAATGAAGAATTGATGATGTCAATGTGTGAAAATCTTTTTTATTCTGATTTCATTTGACTTTTGTGGACTTTAAAAGTTTTTTTTATGTGCCTTTCTCTTCGCTTCGCTTCTCATTTCATTTCTTCTTTCTCTTTAATTTAGATTTTTCTTCTTGCTTTCTTTATATGCAATACTAACATACTTAGTATTTCCTGAGACAAGTGTTCGTTCGTTTGTTCAGTCGTTCGACACACACAAATTGCGTATCTGATTGAATTTGAATCATAGATGGAGAAAGCTAAAATCACACTTTATGCCACTATGGTAAGGCCACATCCAATAGCAATAGCAATCAATACCAATGCCAAGTCAACTTAAACACCAGACAAGACCAGACAAGACCAGACAAGACCAGATAAGCTAAGTCCATTAAACAAACAACAAATGTAATAAGTATATCTTTGGTCTATTATATGCTATGCTATTTCCAGTCATACATATAAGTATGTATAAAAATAAGTTTAAAAAAATAAAAAAAAAAAGAAAAATAAAAAGAAAAGAAATTAAATTAGAAAATCACAAATTAAGAATAAAATTTTCCGTTCCTCTATATAAATTACCATTCTATTGTACACATAAAAGTTTCCAGAGATGAAACAATAAGAATGATATATACTTTTATGAGAAAAATTTGAAATATCTATGTATGCATTAGGTAAGTATAAGTATGTACTTAGAAAGTAAGGTGAATGATGAACAAAAGCGCGGGTGATATAAAGAATTTCTGGTACTTAAGCTCAGCATGAGCTAAAATAATAGCAATGAAACCTTGGTAAAATATTCAAATGATTTGATTTGATGAAGAAAACTGTAAAAAAGAACCACAATTAAAAGAAACTACATGATGTGCAATTAAAACAATAGTAACAAAGTAATAATAAGAAGAAAAAAGAAAGAAATTAAGCACAATTTTTTATTATATTGTATTAAAATGAATGAAAAGAGACTTTAAACAAAAGACTTAAGACACAAACTTCCTAATGCATTTTACATACAAATTGTAGCATAAGTAAATTGTAAAAAAGTCAAAGAAACAAAATTTAACCATGAATATAAAATATGTAAATACAAAAGAATACATTAATTCACACTACAAGCTAATAATGATCATCATCATCATCATCATCATCATCATTATCATTATAATAATGATGTAAACAGTAAGACGCTACTGAGACTTTCCAATTTACCATAAATTTTCATCATTTTGTCGCCGCAAGATCAAGATTTCAATGAGAACAACTACTAAAATAATACGTTTAATAATAGCAACAAAAAAAAAAAAAAAAACAAGTACTTCAGATCATAAATATGTAAAGTAATTCGCACACTCTAAAAACATACTTTCCACAATATGAACAGACAAACAGATATACAAGGTGTGTGTCAAAAGTTTCCGAACTTTTCAAAAAGAAAAAAAACTACAAAATAGTTTGGAATGAAAC
>JBANCV010000482.1:0-36384 GCA_037040105.1 Amiota albilabris | reverse complement strand
AGAAGAATGTGAATGTGTCGACGACGCCATATTGTGGTGGTTGCGTTGATTGAATAACGTTGATTTTATGTTTTCTGATGCCGCAATTGGACAAGACAAAACGCACTTGCGAGACTTACGATTAGACTTATGAGATTTCGTATCTTTGCTACTGCTTGCGCTTCAATACAACAAAAGCAACCACAGCAATGTGTGTGTTTTTGTGTGTATGGATCTGTGCGGGGTGCTCCGTTTTCTCGGCTGCAATACCAAATCAAAAAATATAACTTTTAATTTTATAAAAAATCGAATGTTTTTTGGAAGTTGTTATGAGCACAGCCGAATTATTCTTTTTAGAAAATTTCGTAGTAACTAACATCACATTTATATTTGGGTTTTTTTTTCTTTTTGTTTTGCTTATTCTTTTTCTTGTAAAAAATTATTATGATAAAATAATTTTCTTATTTTGTTCGATTTAATAAAATTCGTGCTTACACTACAAATCCTAAGGTAAGAAAACAGTTGAGAGCGGCGTTGCAGGTTTTATGACTAAATTATGTCCGCCTTCCTTTATTTAATGATATGTTCTTTGTAGTTGAGCGTAGGTGGAAAATGTGAAATGCAACTCAGTTTCCGGTGCGCCTCGCCCGTGCAAAAGCTACCAACTTAATTGAATTGCACCGTGTTGGCAGCACTCAAATGGTTGTATAAGTTAGCTAAACGGCAACGACATTTTGCGTGTTCATGGGTTATTTTTTCTTGGTGGGATGGCAACGCCATTTAGAGTGGTCATGGCTTATTATTTTTCTTGCTAAAATGGCAACGTCATTTAAAGTGTTCATGGGTTATTTTTCCTTGCTAAAAGGCAACGCCATTTATGCATGCGCATGTGCTTAAATGATAGCAGCGCCATTTATTATTATGAAAACTTGTTGACAATGAGCCGTTTTTATATTCAAATCAAAACCTTTGAACAGACATATAAGAATTAATATGAAAAAAACCCGATTACACAAAAAAAAATTTCCAACAATAAACACATGCCATTCAGAATATTTTCTGTTTGAAGACTTAAAGAAAAGAATTGGTGGAAAAAAATTTCCGAACAATAAACAGATGAAGTCTAATGTTGATAGTCATATTGTGAAGCTCGATGATTCTGACTAGAAACAGGGCACCAATAGAAGCTATTGAACATCACTGGGCAAGTGCAACGAACAGAAAGGAGACGCATATGAAGAGAAATTTAAGACACATTTAATTTTTCTTTTTTTTTTTCTTTGTAACGTTGAGGACATGTACTGGGATTACCCGTGAAAAGGAAACTTGGTGTGATAAGAAACGATTTAGAAAGGAATGTACGCCGTCCAAAAAGCAAAGAATTGGGTGCCTGTGACATGAAAAAACAAAGTAACGGTAATGCATGGAGGTGAAAACGATATTGGGGATACTTTTCTACCAAACTACTAACCCAATGACAGCATCCAAGTACAAGGATATTGTGGAAAACACAATGCTACCCTACGCTGAGGAAAACATGCATTTACGTTGTGTCTATCAGCATACCGATGAGTTGTAAAAAAATTCTTTCAATACCATAATGAGCTCGATGAGACGAGTTGATTTAGCCATGTCAGTCTGTCTGTCCGCCTGTATGCGAACTAGTCCCTCAGTTTTTGAGCTAGAGAGTGAAATTTTGTGCATATGTTTCTTTTTACGTTGGACAATACATTTGTCGGAACGAGCAGAATTGAACCCCAATACAAACCACAAGGTCAAATTAATGTTCTTATTAGAAAAACTTTTTTATTTATGGTTCGATCGAACTGAAATTTGGACATTATGAGTTTCATGATCCTAGGTCTACCAGGAGGGGTACCTCCTATACAAACCACCATTTAAATTAACGTTCTTATTAGAAAAACTTTTTTGTTTCTTGTGTTATCGAAATGAATTTGAAAACTGGAAGTATTTCACCCATATACATTAGCCACTAAAATTTCAAGATCCTCGGACAATCAGAAAGGGTACCTCCCATACAAGCCCCCTACTTTATTGTTTTTACGCTATCACCTTGAAATTTGGACACAGTAAGCTTCTGATTTATATTCATTAACCATGTAAATTTCAAGATCCTACAATTACTGGATCGTATAGCTTCCATACAAAAAAGATTAAAGTGTATTACATCTTCGGCATAGTCAAAGATACTCTTCTTTCGGATTATTTTTATTAAAATATTAATGAATACCATTATTTGCCATGTTAAAGTTGAAAGTGTGCTGTGTAACTATTATTTTGAGTAGGGATGTATATTCTTGTATATAGGTTGATCTAACAATTTGCTTGTTGTTCTATTGGATTAAATAAATGCCAAAATGATTAAGATTATATTATAGATTATATATGCATACATGATAATACAAATACTGACTCTGTCTTGAAATTATTGTAAATTTTCATTGATTGTTTTTTTCCTTTTCCTTTTTTAATTTATAAGAAATAAACAAAAATAAACAAATAAATCGATCGATCGATCGATCAATCAATTACATTTCATTTAAATTTACCTATTTAAATACACTTGATTAATTTATTAAGCAACACATGACATTTCTGTTGACAATAAAATACTGTAAGTGATCTACGTTAAAGACACCTAATGGCACCTTGAGCGATGGGTGGCTGATCGGATTTTGATGTATGTATTTATATTTTTTAAGTATGTACTATATTAAGTAGGTATACAGAGTACATACATATGTACTATATTGAACAAGACCCCGTCAGAGACAAACATCGTTGTTGTCGCTGACTTCTGACGTTCTTGCAAGTCGTCAACTATGATTAAATATTATTAATTATTAATATGTGCATTCTTATTATTGTCAATGCCAAAGTCGTTCTTGTTTTTATTATTATTATCACCTTTTTTCTTTTTTTTTTTGTAAACTAAATAATGAAACTCTTTGTGTGATTTCGTTGGAATACTCAAATAAAATATCATAAATCAATATATGGTATATATGTCGAATTCTACTTATACAAACTAAAAATCTTCTCTTAAAAATGTTACTTCCAATCTTTCAGACAGTCGTGGTGAATGGTATTATGACAACTATACTGTATTCTACTGCTACACTTATCCTCAGGGACATAGTCATCGTAGGAATAGGAATTGAGTGCTTACATATTGGGAAATCACAATGGATTCATTTTTTGTTCACACTAGTATATTGGGTATTTATTGAAAGTATGTCCCTTGCTGGCCACGTTTTTCCTTGAGTTCTCGGCTCAATCTCAATTGTGTTCGGTTTCTCGGCTTCATTTCATATGGAACCCAATTTCGTGGCTTCTGAATCATTCCCAACTATTTTATAAGAAGAGAAATTGCTTGCTGAATCACTCCTAATGTACGTTCAAGTTCTTTTTACTCCAATAATGATTCTTGTTCTTACACTTTCGTTCTACCACTACATCCGTTCACACCATAGGTTTTTACAAAGGTTCGTTACGCTGGAGATCAAAATTCTTCAAATTATATAAAAAATTCCAAAGTTCCCGCATGAAAAAATTATGCGATGCTAATACAAAATCGCTTATATTTTAAAATTAAGGTGTTCCTAGTTGTTTAACCTTAAAAGTGAAAATGTCAAACGTAAATTACTGGTGTGGCCAATAATTTATTACAGATCATCTTATATGATTCTGTGATGTTTGTCTAATTAAAATTGTAAGTTCTATTTTTTAACCCATTCTATTGAACAAGGAATCTTTAACTTAAATGGAAATTAAAAATGTTTATATTGATTATGAGTATAGTATATATAGAAGTTTTGTTAGTAATCCCAAGATATATTAGTTTTTATTCCAATGAAGAGTATTCAAAACTTGGGAATGATAGATTTGGTGAATCGATGTTCTTTCTTAGTATGTTGTTTTTTGTTTTAAATTGCAAAACAAAATGAAATAATTTTGCTTTAATAAATAATATGATTCATAGAAACTAAAAAAAAAAAAAACCAAGTAAAGAAAAAAATATGGTAGGCGCCATAGAGCGACCAACACCCTCTTTTTTTTTTTGTTAGAGCAAAATGATAAACTTTATTTGATAGACGAAAAGAAATAAAACAATAATTTCAATTTATGTTTTTTGCCAAATAAAAATTTAAAAATCCAATGAAAAATTCTATTAAGAGTTTAAGAGAAGGCAACTCATTGCCCTCGATGTTCCACATAATATTTCACACTAAGCACAAGTGAACAAGGGCCCCTTATGATAGATAGATATATATATAGTGGTGTATGGTGTATGTATTAGTACAATCAATCGATCGATCCAATTGTGAAATTCGTTATGAAAATTGTCATGTTTACTTGTAATGCTTAGTTACTCTAATCTCTTCTTAATCTCTCTAGACTCTAGAGAATTTAGTCTCAGCTAGTTTTTCAATAGTCATGGAACTCAGAGTGACTTATTTCATACTGGGCAAATCTCTCACGAAAAGGAAGTTCTCTCATCAATTTCAAATCTCGGGATATTTAGTAACAAATTGTATGTGCTTTTGTTGTTGGACATTCTCCCGAAAGTTTTTTTTTGCCATTTGTTGATCTTACTTCCCTCTAAGTATCTTCCACTTTTTTTTATTATAGTTTACTGCTGTTTACCATTTATACGGTAAATTTGCAAAACAAGTACAGTCTACTACGTATATGTTGTTTGAATACTGTTGTGTAGAAAGTCAAAATAGAATTAACAAGCACACAGCATTTGCAGCAAATGTTGAACATCATAGCTGGCGTTAGTCATGAATCAAGATAAATCATGTAAATACTTAGATTAGAAGCCAACAAAATCCTCTGAAGCTCTATAAAGCCAGTTACATTTGTTAATCGACATTTGGTTGGGTGGTTGATTTATACTAACATATTTGTACTATACCTACTTTATTTCATGCATTCTTCTATTAACTGTAATTTATCTTCATAATCAATACCACATGACTTAAAGACCCACATTGGATCAAGTAATAGAAATCAGTGGTATTTAATTTTCAAGGCTATACAATAAAAAAGTCTATCATATACTAAGTCATTAACTTAATAAAAAGCCAAAGATAAAAGGTCTCTATAACCGGGATTTTCAGTTTACCGTTCTGTGCTCAGTAGTCCCGAGTAAACCGAACAATCGAGGTTCAACTGTACATACATGAATACACACAGTGCCTGCTGTTGCTGTTATTTTTGATATTGTTGTTGTTTCTTACAGTTGGCGCTCCTCTTTGTGTGGGTGGGTGTGTAAGGTGCCGGTGCCATTGTACTACACTAACTAATATTTGTGTTGCTCGGCAACTATTCTACTAACTAAAATCAGCGGTTCTTAAGCTTATATACTCCTCAGACCAACTTCTGAGAACGATTTTGAATCATATTTCGTTTCGTTTACCCCATCTCTATTCTACGCATTTAAAGCTGCTCTTAAATTAATTAATTACTGAATCAATAATCTCATATTAATTAAGTTTCTCCATAAAAATGTTTAACAATTATTTCGGTTGAACCTTGTGTTTTACATTGAATTCTTCTAACAGAACTACAAGAATTGTATGCCGATACTGTTCGATTCTGTCCAACTGGTTTGGATTTTTGTTTGTTAGGATGTCACTTCTCTTGGATTTAAATCCTTTCTAAATATTATTAATTGGATTAGGCATTGGGTTAGATACTCAGAATTGGCAAAATTGATTGACCTAGGCAATGATAATGGACCAAAGTTTAAAAACCGCTGTGATAAGCTAATGCTTACTCATAATCATACCGCTAACGTTCGTTTCTTGGTTCGTTTATTTTATAGTTTGTTCGTTCAATTACGATCACTTCGTTTCGTTTAATTTCTCTTATTCCCTTTAATTCTCTTACTCTTTTTATTTCATTTTACTTAACTAAAACTTATAATTCACACAACTATGTATGCTCTTTTGGGGGAATGTTCTGGTATTATCAAAAATCACTGTAAATCCCCGTTCACTAATAACTTATACATACTCATACTACTCATATCTTATGTAAAGAAGAAAAATATTGTTGTTTTGGGAGATTCACAGCATTTGTTCTTAGGATAAAAAAAAATTAAAAAAGAAAACTCTAAATTAAGATGAGAGAGATCATACACCCTTCTTACGACAGTGGGTCAGACCCGCTGTTGATGTACATAGTAAAATTTTATTGCTTGAAACAGAATTTCAAGAGGTGATGTTTAAATTAGAGACCAAACCTCATTCTTATGACATCAACTTGGCAAATCAAAATCAGAAAGAAGGGTATCTTCGACTATGCCGAAAATGTAATACTCTTCACGGATCCCCTAGAAAATATTTTTTGGATGGGAACTATGCGATCCAGTATTAAAGATGCTAATCTTGAAATTCACATGGTTGATGAATATGGATCAGAAACATAAAGTTTTTCTAATAAGAACATTAATTTGAGTAGGGGCTTTGTGTGGAACGTATCCCTCCTGATAGTCCGATTCGGCTGATTCCGACAAATATGCTGCATATAATAAAGCTTTGTGCAAAATTTCAGCTCACTAGTTCAGCTGAGGAAAGACATTCTCATATTTATAAATGTAAAAATTTAATTTGTGTTTACACATTTTACACCACTGTGCAATTAATTTGAAATGATTGATTTTGAAAAGGTTTTTTGCCTTTTGATAATCACATTTTGATAGGCAAATAAATAGTTTGATATGTATGATGGCTGATGGAGTGTCAAAACTGTTCTTGTTCTCAAAATCAGCATACACAAATGGTTCGTATCTTCTGTGGAAGTGTGTGGAATCTATTGTACCTTCCAGATACTTCAACTGGAATACTAATAACAAAGCTTTAGAAGTATCATAAATACATCATAAACATGTACATAAATACAGAAATATAAAATGTATGTTGATTTTGACGTCGAAACTGAAATTTCTCGCTGTTGTCATCAAATTTGTATACCTTTCATATGTTGTGTGATCTACTATCATCACTTTATTGTGATGTTTGTTAAGCATAGAGTCACAGTGCAGTTTGAAATTCCCCATACAAAAACAATAGCAATAATGATTTGGAGAATGTGACACTCATAATTAAACATCTCTGAGCATTAAAGACAATTTATTATCTATAATATCTGAAAATTTGACAGTTAATCATTGCCATATTATCCAGTATTAATAATATTACAAATGAAACTGTTTAATATCAATCTTGTCAGACATCATACGATATAGGATGGTCCAACAGACACTTTAACAATGCATCTACTTGTCATTTGAAAGCAAAAGGCTTGCGCACATTTCATTGTATCCAAAAAATGTAACTAATCTACCCAATCTATCTAAGCATAAGTATGAGATCGATAAACTCCGACAACATTTGACCAATCACAATGAAAGTTGGCACAAATATTTATTTTTTCATAAAGATGGTTTTTATGCTATATACTTTGTTGTAAGTAGCCATAAGAGGGCGCTCTAAAGATCATCTTCTCCGAACCGATCGCTTTTCACTCATTCAGGAGAAAGAGCCGATTTAATGTTAGCAGCATATAAGTATGATAAGAACAATGACTACAACAATTACGCATTAACATGATGCCGGGAGTGTAGCAACTCTAGTATTTTATAAAACTATCCTAAGTATTATTATATGCATGTGTTAATATGTGTAGGTGAGTTCTTTTAGTTATTTAAGAATGGCATCTAATTGCAAAATGTTTGCGCGCATTTCATTACTGACACTTATAGCCAAAAATGCATAGCCAATCTAATCTTTCCCATTTATAATTTTTATAAATGCACTAAGAACTTTTATATGTAAGTTCATATAACGTATATGCATATATGTATAACTAAGTAAATGTGTAAATAAGTGGTTAAGTTCATTTGATTGTTTTTCATTGGCTAGTGTTCCCTACTAGGGTGTGTAAGTTTCGTTGGAACCGAAGTAAAAATTCTCTCTTGTTTTGTTTAATTTTATTTAGTTTCATTTTATTGTGTATTTTTTTGAATGTTTTTCTTTTCTTTTCATTGAAAACAAGCTTAAAATCAGAGCAAAAATTTAAAAAAAAAAATTTAAAAAAATGCATAGCTTCTCTGTCTGGGGTCTGTGTTCCCGGGACGAGTGGGCACTATGGAGCTTTACAAATGATCATCAACGGCCAACAGCCAGCAACAACAAAAAGAATAACAAAAAGTAACAACACAACACAACACGACACAACAAAATAAAGAGTAGCAACAACAAACAACTTGACTCGAAATCTCACACATATTTGCGTTTTGCTTTTGCTTTGCTTTTTGTAAAAAAGAATCAACGAAAATGAAGAGGAAGAAGCAGCGCACGGCAGCAAAAAGGTAAAGTAAAGTATAAAGTAAAGACAGTCAACACAGTCGTCGTCGACAGTCGTCAGTCAGTCGAAAGGAAAATTATTTAATGATAGTCGAGCGTACTCGATATTCGGACGACAGTCATATGATGGACGTTTCGCGGATCGTACCAGCGGTGGCGCGCTAAACATTTCTAAATCGTAACAAATTTTTCATAAATTCGAAATTCAAAATCAAAATTATTTTCGTTTCTTCTTAAACAGAACACGGGTATAACGGTAACAACGATACGGACACAATAGAAGAAAAAAAAAAAAGAAAAACATTTCAGTGATCAAATCAGATCAGATTACAATAGATCAGATCAACTGGATCGTTCGTTCGTTCGTTCGTTCGATCGATCGATCGATCGATCATTGTCTCTCTCTATATCTCTCGGTAATACTAACAACAATTACAACTACATAAAATTAACACAAGAAAAAATAGAAGAACAAACAAATAAAGAAGGGCCTCAAACATTTAAATATTAATATTTTCTTTTTTTTCATTTTTTAATTTTTTGTTTTTTTTTTTTTTGTTATCATCTTTGACGTGAAGTTCCGTTAAGATCAATAAAATTTTTTTTTGGTTTCTTTTTTGTAATTTGCATTTTTTGGAACACAAAAATAATAAATGCGAAAAATTTTAATAGAAAATAAAGAGCGCGCGAAATTTTTTATTTATGGATATATTCATATTTATATTTATACATTTTTTTTTTTTTTAATTATAATTTTTCAAATGAAATATTTTTATTGTGTGTGAAAAATTTTAAAAAAAATTTATATATTTTTTTTTTGAATTACAAAAGTGCCGACAAGTGCGAAGAAAACCAAGAGGAAAAGGAAAGGATTTTATAGCGCAAAATCTAAAAAAAAAGAAAACATTCTATTTATAAACATGTAAGTGAAATAAATAATTTTATTCATAAAGACTATTATTATTTAGGAGGTTCCTCCTTCGACTCTCTCAATAGCTTCCTCAAAAGCTTAGCTAATTAATGATTTTTCATCCCATGCATCATTTTCTTGCCAGACAAATGCATAAGCCTTTGTTTTTAGTGATATTGAAGCTTAACTTAGTGGATGATATAGACGCTTTATAAATTTAAGGTTGGGCTGGACTGGTCTGGGTTCTGTTCGATTCGATTCGATTCGATTCGATTCGATTCGGTTCGGTTCGGTCCGGTTGGTAAATGTAATTCCAAAATAAAATAAACAAATTTTCTATACACTCACTTAGAGATCCAACATTTTAATTCAACAACAATATAATTACAAACTTGATTTTTGCACTTGTGAAAAGGATTTTCAAATTTCTCATATAAAAATGTATAATAAAAACTTTGAATCTTATGAAAGAAGCTTTATTGATTAATTGGTGGATCCTTGTCTGACATAATCAAGTACCTTCGCGGACATAAAAACGATCACTAGCAATACTAATACACCAGTATTCTGTACAGTTCAGAAGACTTGGAATGAAATCCAAACCGTTGAAGACCGGAAAAATTTATAAAGGAAAAATTGGACCAGGACATCAATGGACCGTGCTATATGGACTTCGTTCCCATGTACATCAGGCCAAAGCTCACAAAAAACTAAAGCGTAGCGTATGATGATAATGTATGTATATAGAAAGAGGATCAATCTTTTAACTGATCATGGCTATTTCCCTAAGGAAATTCGAAAATATACAATACATCTTTTCTATTGCTTTTGTTTCTAATTAGTATTATTGAATTTAATTTGAGAAATCTAAACAGTTAAACATATAGTTATTGTATTTTGTTACTAAATATTGTGTCATACATTAAAATGCCATAAATCGAAGAGGTTTTTTTTTTTCAAAATGAATCGATAAATAAGGCTCAATACATTATTATCGCATAAAAAACAAAAGCCAATATATTTAAATGTGTTTAGTTTGACATATGAGAGAACAAATGCCTTTCTAACTGAATAAGTAATTGTTTTATATCTACTATACACACATAATAGATATACATACTTATAAGATATGACGTATGTGTGTATATACAAATATAGGATGGGTATGGTTATGGGTATTACCAATAGATATCATTATTAGAGTCACTTACTTGCAAGCGATATGAAAGAATATTTAAGAAATCAAAAGATTTAAAAGCTAAGCAATAAAACCAATAACAAAAAGAAAACGCATCAATCATTAATACTATATCGAAATTTTTATGGTCGTAAGATTGTCTAAGACCGACCTATCTACAATACTATGCTTCAAATGGGGATCTCTCTCTGTTTCTGTTTTGAACTTATTTTTTTGAAATTTCTTTAAAAAAATAATTGATTGGCATGTTAGTTTTAATGATTGATTTGGTAAAATCCTCTTCGAAGGAAGTAAGAAAGGTTGTCCCGTGCCCCAAGTTTCATCATCACTTTTCTAAGATCTATATTTGCCTTTTGTTTAGCAATAAAAATAAATCCTTCCACAATTACTACAAGTCAACATTTACTGAAAAGATGCGAAAGATTTTCAATAAAATTGGGAAATATATGATTGGTCTAAGAATATATCAATTTCTTTAACTCCGACTAAAGCGTATGATTAAAGCAAAAGTATTAAAGGCATTCCGATTTTGTACTACAAACTTCAGAGTGCTTTTTATTTTTAGTTTCAGTAATCAGGTTACTTCACGATGATGATAACTTGGCCCAGATTTCACAATAGATCCATGCGTGGCCGCAGTGATAAGGTGTACTAGTTCCCGTCTTTCTCCTAATCTAATCTAGCCTAGGTTCTCTAGTCCTCTGATAGGTACTTCCTTGTGATGCTCCTTTAAAAAATGCATAGTTAACTTTATTGTTTCTCAGCCTGACATATTTGTGAGTATTACTACAATACAATATTAATCTATGGGCACTATGAAACAAAAGTTCCTCCTAAATTTCTAAAACAATTTCATAAAAGTAATTCTATTATGTCGATTCTATAATAGATACTCACTTGATTATTTCGAACTGATTGTTTGCGGTTAATAAAAAATTAAATAAACTGAAACACTCAGCATTTTACAAAGTAGAGTGTGTGTTGGTTTAAAGATTGTCTATATCCATATACCGATATGGTTTTATAGGGCGCATCTTCAACTTCAACTTATCATGAAAATATACATTTAATTGACTTGGATGGCATCGTCGTCGTTATGGCCTACGTTGACATCAATCTGTTGTTGTTTTGGGTTGTCGAATCGAAGTCGTCATGGTGTAAGGCCTTATCAAAAAACACTTGACATATAGCAATGAAAAGACATTGATAGATCGAAATTCAATCAATATGTTAGTAGGTAATCTCTCTCTCTCTACAGACTATTAGACTTGTTCATCATCATCATCATCATCATCATCATCATTATTATTATTATTGTAGTACGTATATGTACAATATGTATAATTAAAACGAAATTATAGAAATTATTAGTCTTCAAAATTTCAGATTCAATTATAAAGTTAAACATAAAGAAGTTCCTTTGTAAAACTGTATCCATTTCTTGATAAGATTACAAGTCACATACTATACATGTAATAGTCATGATTATACATAGATATGTAGCGATCTATGTACGAGAGTGCATGGGGATGGGGGATAAGCTCTTCTTTGTTTTTTAGGTTGTTACTCAATAGGTCGATGACGAGGTCGGTGTGTGATTTTTCACACTTCTTTCTTTTTTTTTTTTTTTTATTATTCGCACGAGTTATTGACTCTGATCTCAATAAGAGAGAGAGAAAAAAGCACAAGAATTTATACTTATAAAATATATGAAAGAAAATCAAGTGAATAACAATAATAATAATAATAATTTATATTAAATATTGTACTTATACAATAATTTTTAACAAATAACAAGAAATATTTGTATACTTGATAAGACCCGAACGATCGCAAAGTAGCGTCACTTATGATAATGCAAGAAAGAATTGTTAAGAGAATTAAACGAATCGACACGACATTATACCCACATACCTCAGTATATATATATATATACATATATACTAATATTTTGCCATTATTTCAAATGTCAACCTTCTTTGTATTTGTTGTTCTTAGTACTGTGTTATCACTCTCTCAGAGCTCTTAGAATGGATGAGCAGCAGCAAGTGTAAGAATCCCAGACGCAGACAGTCTTAGCGTATTGTTATACATTTCTTCATAAGTAGTTTCAATAGTTTATCAAGATATTTGTTACACATTAAAGGAAGGGGATACCAAGGGATACAAATGAATAGCAATGAATACCAATGGATACCAATGGATAACCTAGATGGAATAATGGGAAATGCAGTGGATTAAAATTATAAAAAGAATGTGTTTGTGTTTCTTGGTATGCAAATCCATGATCACTTGCTATATGTTATATTAACCTGCTATTGGAGATCCCCCAAATACTGATGACTAGAAACCTAGTCCGTTACTTTCACTATTGGATTGATATAGTAGTATGACAAGTATGCATATATTGTATAATCAGATAAGAAGCGTCGGGAAGCAGATCTTGATTTCATCTATATAATATTGTACATATATGTATGTATGTAATCCACATATGAAAAATCCTATTTGGATAGATTCTCTAAGGAATAGGCTACCTTGTGTGTCTCTTCGGACAATGTCCTCTGTTACCTCCTCTACATATTTGAATGTAAGTAGTTGCCTTGCTATCTACAAATTGTATGAAAGGTTTGTAAGCTGCTTTGGAACCAAAAGTCTTGTGATTGTAAGCATGTACACTACTATTGTACACTACTATTCTATGTACATATATACATATTACAATATTTGTTTGTTGATTTGGTTTTGATTGTGTTCATCAGTATAAAGTAAATCTTTTGAAAAGTCTAACTAAACACACATTACACTACGATAGGTATATTGTACAATCGACATTTTAAGTGCAAATCATATATATAATTATTTTATTTGAATATTTTTTATTATTATTATTTTTGTTTTTGTTTTTGGTTTTCTGTCTTGTTTTTTTTTTCGTATAAACTCAATAAGATTAAACGTTGATAATGTTGATAAATACACATTAA
Source organism: Amiota albilabris (assembly GCA_037040105.1). Classification (NCBI taxonomy): domain Eukaryota; kingdom Metazoa; phylum Arthropoda; class Insecta; order Diptera; family Drosophilidae; genus Amiota; species Amiota albilabris. Next base: position 22,914 of record JBANCV010000482.1, on the reverse strand, counting down.
TTATATAGAATGTCGAAGGGCTCTTCTTCTCTTCATAGACACACAATTGATAAGAAATAATAGTATAAACAATCTCTTTAATTCACTGTTAGTTAATCTTTTCCTCTTACTTTCTACATGTAATTGTAATTGACAATTGACGATTGTCTTCAAGATTACAATTCCCCTTTTGAATTGGTAAAATCTGGTAAAAATCAGTTAATGAATGATTGAGAATTGAAGGAGGACACACAACAAACATTGAAACAACTTTGTATTAGGTCAAATAGGTGATCTTAAACCTCTGCCTATCATTTCATAGGAAATGTTTGAAATCAAGATTTTTGATGCCCACGTGTGCATGATAAGGTTAATCAATTAACTAACTAGTACATAACTTGAAAGTGTGACTACAATTAGACAACCGGACTAGTATGCATTAATACACACACACACACACACACACACACACACACATATGTATATTCCCCAAGTGCAAATAAATCAAAATTGTCAATAGCAACAAGAAGAAGACATAGTAGTGACACTCTACTCTACTCTACTCTATAATTCAGACGCCTCATAGTTTTAAATAACATAAACTTTCATTAACATTGTAGAAAGCGAAAGTGTGTGCTCTCTAAAAAATAAAAAAATAAAATAAATATATTATATGAAACACAAATTATTCAAAATTATTTTTGTAAATAGATGTTTTTTGGAACTTAAATTTATTTACCTTAATTAACATAGATAAAGAAAGTATAGTGGGGTAGAAGAAAATTGGATGTTGCCAGCAATATAGCAAATAACAGCTTCATAGATATTCTTCGCAGAGAAATCAGCAAACTCAGGCGTGGGTGGCAATTGTCCAGTTGTCAACTATGACTGCAGAATCATCCCCCAGGTGAACCAAGTCCACCACCTCGGGCTGTACCTGGACAAGGGCCTCACATGGCAAGCACACATTAGAAACACCACAACGTTCTGCTATTTCAAGTTGCATAGGCTTGACTGGTTGCTTCGGCTGTCCAATAAATTGTCGCTCAATAACAAGAAGAGAACAAACTACAGTCAAGTAGTGACCCCCGTTTAGCGTTAAATGTTACAAATTTAGAAGAATACCGATGCAACCAGCAACTTAGAGAGGATTCAAGCTTGCCAACGCAAGGCACTACATTGCTTAACAGCACGCCACGTTCCTATTCTCAATAATCATTGATTTGATATATGCACATATATGATCTGTCATAATGCTGATTGAGAATATACGAGTATAAACAATATGTTATGTGAATATGTAATACGCGTATATCATCAAGATGAACAACTTCATATGTCAAGTAATGTATTTACTGAACGTGTTCATTCCTTGTTATTTCATAATAAATAAGTGTAACTTGTACTTGTATTCTTAATGAAGTACAATACTAACTCACTAAAAAGATACATTCACTTGTTGTAGTTGCACTACTCTATATTGACTATTTAGCATTTCTGTGAATTGTGTAAATATTTTTTTATTTAATATTCGTTTATCTTGAAACATTTTTTAATTGGAAAAATGTCACAACAAAAATTGTCACGAAATTTGAAATTCACTCACGTTCAAAATATTCTCTTGATACAATAGTTTTAGTATGTAACTACTTACAATATCATATTGTATTTAAGTACTCGTATATATATATAAAGAAAATACTATGTACTTAAATTTAATATAGATCAACTTTTGTTGTTTAGAAGTCATCCGCTTTTTAATTCAAATGTCGTTGCTGCTAAGGGAAGTTTTCCACAATACTAAATTTTGTAATTATTTACCATATATGATAGTTTTTAGAATGGAATAAGTAGTTCATAATATTATAATGGATATAAGTGTAGTTATTCAATGATTGTTTTTCTTAAATGTGATTATGCAAACCCATGGATACAGATCAAAAGTACACGAAATGGTAAAGACCAAAGGATTAGACTAGATAAGGGGGTTGGGCGGAATCTATTACACATATTGTGACAACCCATTTAAATACAGTTGCTTTGAGATTTTGGTATTCTTAAAGAATTCCGAGATTTTCTTAGCTGGTAGATTTGCAATTTCTTATGGTTTCATGTACTGGTTATGCAGATAGCTGACTCTGGTCTGGTGACATAGAAAATGCCCTGCTGTCTCTTGAATGCTTTCGCTTCTCTAATATTTTTCAGGTCTACCTAAATATTGGTGAGATTTACCATGAAGCCATTGCTTGAGTTTAGTTTTTTTAGAACTCCAAAGTAGTTCGCAGAATAGCTCTAGTCCAATGAGGAAGTTTGCAGGTTTTTTTCTAAAGAACTCATCTGCCTATTCTTTAGCAAGATACATCACCATGTCCAAGTATCCAGATAAGATTAACGTAATTAATTGATGCTAGTCTTTTAAGTTTTGTCAAGCAATCGCGAACAAGCTTTGACTTAAGTCCTTTAATGCTTATAGTCAGAGTGTATGTATATGACCGTATTTGTATTGTATGGATTTCAGCCAGAAAAACTGAGTTCTCTTGGTCCATACTATTAAATAAGCGTTTCCTATGATTTTCGCCTAAAACTCCTGCTCCCCAAACATCACTATCCGTTTTAGAGCCATACGTATACCATACATGTCACAGTAATTTGGATATGAAAAAGCTCTTGACTCTTGGCTCACTAATGGACAATAAGCAGAACCTAAATGCCATTATTATGAACTTTTCTTTATCATTTATGAAAGTCCCCGGGACTTGCAACTGTGGGACATGAAGAAATACTAATACATACAATAATGGTTGGGAGTTGCAAGTTGGGGATGATATTCAGTACCAGTTCAAATAACTTTGTAAGAAAAAACAAATCAATTTTTAATTAGAGATTTATGGCTTTATAATCATATAATTTTTAGATTTGTAACTCGTCTTGAAAAAACAAAAGAATAACATTCATAGATTCAAATTCAAATATTCATTCGAATTCGTATTTGAATTTTTGTTGCTTGCTTTTTGTTATTATTTTTAACGCATTACAAAACAAATACGAGTATTTATTTAAACAATTTACAAGACCATTCATTGCACAAACACAAACCACAAGCAAACCAAGATCGAATATTATACATACATATGTAGATGGGTAGATAGGTAGGTAAATAGGTAAATAGGTAGTAGGTAGGTAAATGAGGGAACTAGTATATAGGTATGTGTCCGAGAGTAAGTTCAAAACATGTCAATTCGTGATGAGTGAATCAGTTAGTGAAGTTTATTGTCACTCAAAGTGAATCCACATGGTCACACATACAGAAATTTCTTTATGATTTCAATAATATACATATGTTCCATTTTATTGATGAACTTAGATTTCTTCAAAATTATCTGAAGATAATCGAAATTTAAAAAAGCTTATGTTATTCAAAATATTATATATAATCCTCTAACTTCAATTGATATGAAGTTCAAGTTCCTTAGTGGGTGTATTTTCACTTAATTTGTTTGACGTAAATCACTTTTTAAGAAATTATCGTCAGGGACAAATTCACCCAGTTTTTGATTGTTAAATTTTTTATGAAATCGCTTCGTCGTCGTCGTCGTCGAGTTAACTCACTTGGAAATTTGTGTGCAGAATCAGTCATTCATTATTTTATGCGTTTGAGAACAAGCCCAAAATAAATATACCAAAAAAAAAAAAAAAAAAAACAAACAAAATATTTCCATATAACGTCATTTCGTTTATTTCAGAGTCGCGCCCATTTCCCAGATACCCAGACATAATAACAAATACAATAGAATGGAATCATTATCCCATAGAGACAGAAAGAGAGACAGACAGAACAGACGGACCGACAGATAGACAATGTCTTTATTTTGTTTGTGGTTTGATTTTAAAATTTTATGTATTTTTCCGTAAACAAGCAAAAAGGGGATTCTGACACACCTTCCCGCTCCCCCTCTGCCATGGTCGCTCACTTTGTATAATCGTATCATAAAAACATTTGAAATATATACATTATATGAAGCTCCTGTTTAGAAATTATATTACTAAATCTATTGAAAAGTTATGAAATTCCTTTTATGATAATCCATAAATAATCCACAACATAGTATTCATATTAATTATAGAACTTTTTATTGTTTGGATTTCAATAGATGATGACAAAATATTTTTACAAAACATTTTAATCACTTGACTTGGTTCAGTAAGTATATCTTATCATTTTATTAAAGAACATCACAAGTTATTCTTGGGATTAACTGCAAGCTTATGATTATAGAGATGACATCATTGAATTATTATTTGTTCTATTGCAAAAACGGACTCTTTGATTTAATATGAGCATTTGTCTTAAAGAGTAAACTAAAGGAAGTTTTCTTCATAGATAGACCATTCAAAAACTAGCAATGGAGAATTCTATTTTACAAATGATCCTCCAATATTCTAACACTTTTTGATATCTTCCTCAAAATCTTCAGAATGAGCCTCCCATTTAACTGACTTCCTTATTAGTTAATTTCTAATATACATCTCTTACCAATGAGCTATTTGTTTGTATGGATAGAAATCTGCAAATTTGGAGAATAAGGCATTGGTGGTTGTTAGATCAATTTGTAGACTAATTCATGTGTGTAGGACACATTGTTCTCATAGCAAAGAGTTCTTAGCTCCTATCTTTCGAACTCATTATTGTATGACTATTTAACTAGACAAACTTATAAGTTGGAAGTTGAAGAAGTTATTTATTTTAATGAATCAACTACTGTCCTTCTTTGTTTAGACTACTCTTTGCCTCTCAATTGGGTAAGAGAAATCATCATTCAATGATGGAGAATGTTGTTGGGTATGCTGCTGTGTCATGGAGTTCATTCTATTCCTTTCTAATTTCTGAAGATGTTCGATGACATTATGAAATGGAGTTTATTCCATTATTAGTATACAACAAATAGTATACAGCAATTAGTTTCCGAAAGTTATTAGGCCTCCCTCGTATTATGGATCAACATGGTTAACTAAAACAATTTGTAAGCTCATAATTCTTCTTTTCTAATCAGATTGATCAAATCTAGATTTGATAATCATTTGATTTTCTATACATAACATCAATTTTAATCTTTTACTAGTAAGTAAACTTTCCATCACCTTACAATAAATCTGAATCGCTGAATTAAAGTCCAAATGCAGAAGTAGAATTCATTATAGCCATAGAACTACCTCAACATGAGTTAATTACAATTTAAACAAACAAATAGAACCAAAGATTACTTATTATGGTATACGAATACTGTAGTCAGTCAGTCGTGTTAGTACACAATATATGGCAAAACTTATCTTTATCTTTATAATGTTCATAAGAATGAATGACATACTTCTTATACTTCTTTTCTCCATTAACCAAGAAGTCTCCTTATCATAATATAGAATATGAAACCAAAGCCAAAAATACAATTGTACAATAATTTCATTTGGTTCTCGATATTATTGAGTTACCAATTATTGTGAAAATCAATGACGATTATAGACGCAGACTAACTTAAAATATACAAAAGTTCAGTATCATTAATATTGAAACAGTGGCGCTTCCCAGTTATAAAATTGTAAATTAAATACTACAGTATTATTATTAGTAGATCTAAGAAAAACCGGTAAAAGTACATGGGCAGAATTAAAAGAATTAGGTAAGAAGCGTTAACTAGATATAATCATACTATACTAATTGAAATTTGACGTCGATTGTGCAGATAATCATCATCAGCATCATCAGCATCATCAGCATCATCAACATCATTATCATTATCATCATGAAGATGAAGATGAATAAGTTGACAAACACTAAATAGGTGCTAAAGAGTGATGTACCCGGCTATTTGATTATCGCCAATAAAGCAACGTAATTGAAAAAACTCTACTCACAGATCGCAAAAATATCTAAAGAACTCGAGAAATCGGGTGAGGCAATAAAGTATGTAACTTTCTTCTCTATGACGACGAATTTTCTTTGTTTGTCCTTCACATTATTTTGCATTGTTATATGAATGTCGCACGTTTTTCGCACATCGCCCGATGTGAATTATTAGTGCTAGTAATGGCTAAAGATTATCGTCATCATCATTATCATCAAACTCGTATCATCAATACTTGACACTCATAAATTCTCGATAATAACAAGAAAAAGCTAAATTCCTTATTTTTATAATCTTCCTCTTACTAGTCACGACTTGAACAATTGCGATATGATTGGCAATGTCACCAAATTATTATTGAGACATCATATTTCTAAGAGCACCCACTCTCTCTCTTCTCATGACTCATATTTTAAAAGAGTCTGTCGTCATCATAGTATGTGATATATGAACTTGAATTTCTTATTCTCCTTATATTAATAATAGTAGATTAAATTGTAATTAATAATCTATTAAATTAATTAAACCCTAAATCATGTTTATGATTTTGACATATTCTCAAATTAGACAACCCCCTCTTCGAGAGGTTTCCCTATTTGTGTACACATATGTATTTTATTGGTTTAGTCTATTGTTTTGTCTAGTATAAAAGATCGATGCAAGTGCATTTTTATAAAGCCCTATAAATAACACTTTTTTGAAACTTACAGTGGCTTCAAAGAATCAACACAGACACATAACATATGTACATGTCTATGATAAAGTAAATCCCCAAAGTATCAATAAAGAGCCCAATTAATGCTACTTCAAGTTCAACATGAGCGTAGAAAAATTTATTTCAAAAAGGGGATTTGCTTTCTAAGTGAAGGGTACTTCACAAAAGCCCCAGTTATAAGCTGATAGTTATGCACAATTATTCATAGTCTTCTTCACATGGAATAAGAAAGGCCTCATATAGTGCAGAACAGAGTAGAAGATTTCCATTGGCAACTAACCCATATTATGTGACGCTTTATAGATACATTATTATTGTCAAGCGCCGTATAATAATGCTCTAGAAATCTCCCTATACAAAATATTGTCATACAATTCTTACGTACACTTGAAAATGAAAAGCCCGGGAGAGGTACGACGTCTTATAATCAATAGTTGGCGTTGTCGTTGTCGTTGTCGTTGCCGTCGTCGATTATATTGTATATCGTACACAATAAAATAATTATGTACTTTAATTTTGTTTTTATTTTCTTTTTCAATTTATTGAACAATCGAAAACAAAACAAAAATGAGGCTCCAGGTTCTGTTTCTCTATCTCCCCCCATTGTATGCAATTTTTTAAAACCACGTTGCATTTTTATTGTTTTTAAGTTTTCAGTTGTAAAGTATATTTTGTTTCTTTTGTTTTTATTAATTAAGAAACGTTTTTTTGTTAATCATTTTTCCAGATACTCGTAGTTCTACACATAACACAAATATTATAGTCGGAAAATTTTAGGATAATTGGGTGCGTGTCATTGGACTAACTTTGCCGCTACAAGGATGTCGCCAAAACGTTGGATACTTTTGCTCATCTTCTATATCTCGTATTTAATGTTTGGCGCATCCATATATTATCACATCGAACATGGCGAAGAGAAAATCTTAAGAGCTCAGCAACTCAACGAACGTATTGAAATCCATGGTAAGTTAATTTCACACAATTATTGTACAATTATCACAACATTGATTGTCTGAATTGTTGAAAGTATCAACCTGAAGATGATGATTTCTTTGCTAGCAAAAAAGTGCCATGCTTTGTTCTCAATAGAAGTGTTTAAGTTAAAGGGGTCATGGTACTTACTAGTAGTAACAGATGGGCCTTATTTGAAATACAAATTAGAATGATTATTTTTTTCAAACACTATTACAAAAATTAATACCATAAAGTTCACTTGAAAATTTTATTAGCAATTTCGATTCAATGGATCAAAAATCACAAGGAGTTTTTAGTTTCAGATATCAGTTTACAAAGATCTACTACTACTACTACTAAATATTCATTTTAATCATACTACATGACAATCCATGACATTTAAATGTTTACCATAAGTTATTTTCTCTTCTAGTTTATGGATTTCTTAGAATTGCTTGAATAATTCCGAACAATATATTTATTATATATGGTATTACATATGTATATTATCAATTAAGATCATGGTTAGGAAAGCATATTACATTACATATTTTTAAAAAGATGTGATTTTAATTATATGTCTAGACACAAGTACAGTGCAGTCAATGGCATCTGAAAGATGCATCAAATGATCTGTTATGCTTAGAATCCCTCGTGTTAATTTTTAATTTTGAATTTCCCAAACTATGGAATTAAATAGCCATTAACACAGATTGAACGGAAGAGGGAAGGTAGCTTCGTAGGAACAACAAGCATACTTCAATTCTAAATTAGTCTTCGAGACACATTACAAACAATCTAATATTTTGAAATGTACTTATACAAATGATGGACAAATTAGACTAACTCGGTGACACAGATTGAATGATAGACAAACGGAATGACGAATGGTTGCAAGGATCATATGATCATGATCAACTGAAATCCTTTTTCCATACAGATCAGAATACAGTTAATGATCAAATATCAATATATTTGAAACAAGTTCAGATTTATGTAAACAACAATTGGTATACTTCTGGATTGAGGCGATCTCTGAGGCATTACAAATATTAAATTAGAACTAAATATACATATGTATATTAATAGAGTTCTGGTGTTGTGAAATGTATATGTGGATACACAGCCTAGACAATTTGGCGTCTCTTTGTCTGAATACAATGATCATGATGATGATGATTATACTTATCCAAATTATAAATGGATTGAAGTAGAATATGTATGACTTTTATTATGTTAGATTTCTTTTTTCGCTTTGGACTCGTACTTCCATATTTGTAAAACGTGCGTAAATTTATTAATAATTGTCATTATTATAGACTTGACGACGCTTCTTTATACTATGTGTGTAGTATTGTTGTACTATAATATTTAGACTGAGACTTGTCTCTACTATACTGATGGTAGTAAGTAATATTTGTATATCATTCGCGCGTGTTTTTCGCATTTATTGTTATTTAATGAAAAATAAAATAAAAGTTTATGCATAAAATAAAAACAAATAATGAAAGACACAACAAAAAAATCAATTCAATTGCAATAAACTTGATTTTTAATACATAAAATGTGTTAATTATGCAAATAAATAAACTATAAATGCTCTAATTATAGACGCCGTGCCATGAAAATTAAACGATTTCTTTATTCCACATTTCAAAATTCAAACATAAAAACTACAAAAAAAAAAAAAAAAAAAAAACCCAAAAAGTTCACTTCAATTTTAAGGTTAGAATTGAGGTAAGTAGATCAATTGGAATGGGAAACATTTACTTTGATCCCATCAATAATCTGATCAATTAAATTCAATTTCACAAACGCATGTGGTACAATAAAATAGTCCTTCTGATTTTATGGAATAATAAATTATGCTTAACATTAAAATCTTAACTTTGGATTCCCCACAGCAGAGAACTACAATGAGCAATTAATATATTTGATTCGTGAGTGCTTGCAATATATTCATAAATTTTAAAAATATTCATGAACAACACTGTCAATATTCATGAACGCTACTAAAAACTAAATTATTCCTAAACCAGAAAGAAGCGTATCTGCGACCATGCCGAAGATGTAATACTCTTCACGCATCCCCTAGAAAAGGATTTTTTGTATAGGAGTTATGCGATGCAGTAACTCTGGGATCTTGAAATTTACACGGTTGATGAATATGGATCAGAAACCTATTGTGTCCAAAGAGCACAAAAAACAAAAAAGTTTTTCTAATGAGAATATGAAAGAATTTTATATGCTAGGTATCTCCCTAGTGTTTCGATTCGACAAATGTGCTGAGTGTGGTAAAAAGAAAGCTTCGGACAGCTGAGAGCTGTAAAAACAGAGAGACAAGTTTGTATACATACCTTCTGACAAACGGATTGGCGGACAGACGGGCTTAGATTAATCTACTCGCCTCGTCGAGCTGATCAAGAATATATAGTTTACTTTATGGGGGTCTCCGATGTTTCCTTCTATCTATAACAAACTTCATCACAAACTTATAATACTATTCACTACGTGAAGAGTATACACATGGAGAAATATACACAAGTTGTTCATTCCGTGATTTACTAAGTTGAATCTAGATTTATGACAAGCCATACCACAATAGGTATATTGATTCTATGGCCCCAATATTTGGGTATTGAAGGTATAATATTAGCAAATATGTTTTGTCTTGGATATGGAAGCCCAACCATATAATCGAGGATCTTCAATTGAAACATATTACAAGAAAACAACAGAATTCAAAATGAACTAAGTTACATATATATATGGTTAGATCTACATATATTAAATTTCATGGGGTCTTTGTTACAAACAATTGGATAGAGATATCGTAAGAAATCAAAATGAACTAAATGATATACATATGAATGGTTGGTTAGATCTATGTATATTGATCTCTATGGGGTCTTTATAATTCCTCTTAAATTTTGTTACAAACAACATAACAAAGTTAAAGTAGTTCCAATACATATAGTTCATATCTGAAAAGTATAAATAAACAGAGCTTTTTTTACTGAAAAAAAAAAAAAAAAAAATAAAATAAAAAAAATCCAATGAAGCGTGTCTAGAGAAAGAATAAAATTAACAACAAATAAAAATTAATTAGTCAATGCAAAAAATGTAAACATTTTGAACAAAACATGGAAATCAACCTCGAAAATATAGTAGGCATATGTATGTATGTATGTATGTATCTAGTATGCAAATAGTGCCATATAACAACCGAAACTGTTAACGTGACATTTCCTAGACAAAGTGATTTTCATTTAAATTTTGAATGCACAAAATTTAACTGATCCAATTCAATTTGATCCGATCTAATGTAATCCATATATCTTCTACACGTTATACAATATATGTCAGAAAATACTTAGGCGGCTTGTATTGTTTGATTGTGGTGGAAATAATCAATCTAGATACATACTACATGCATGTAGGTAGATATAATCATGAAATCGTCATAACGATAACTGTAACACTGTAATACTAATACTAATGATACATTTACACCAGAAGCCCCAAATCATTTAGAGCAGCGACCTGAAAGACTGCATGCTGATAAACCGACAAAAAAATATACTAAGTACTTACTAAGTGCGAGTACAGTAGAGAGATACAAATGAATGAATGGATGAATGAATGAATGAGTGACTGAATGATTAGATGATAGATATGTATGTTAGATAAAATAAGCTGAATATACGGATATATGGTATATTATACTGATCTACTGATTTGCTGATATTGTGTGATGGCGGCACTGACAATTGTGATTGTGATTTTTACTGGTATATTCAGTGATAATAATGGGTAATTTGTATTTATTTGTCTCATCGTCGCCGCCACCGACGTCTTTAGTTTTATATTTTTATATATGTATATAGATATGAACTACTATTCCAATTCTAATTCAACAACATTTACCGGCATTTAAAGCGGAAGCAAAAACGACAAAATGAGGACGTAGGCGTTAGTTTAGATGATCATCGTCATCATCATCATCATCATCATCATCATCATCATCATCATCATGATACTGATAATGCTAATGATAATTGTTGATAAAACAAAACGACTAAGCACAAAGCAACAATTCAAGTGCAAGTGCAAGATCAACGTTTTATGATAAACCATAGTAAATCTCTATCATTGTTTTTATTTGATGTGATAGAGATCCCCATTTACAATGTATAGGGTAGGGTATGTTATACGTATATATATGTACATATATCTACGAGTATATGGGAATCATTGTGTTTGCCAAACAATTTAATTGTCATTTGCCTGCGTTAGTGATGATATTGAAATGACGTTGATGCGCTTCATTTGTTCAACGCACAAAATTTCTTTACGTACAATATTATTTCCGGAACAATTTAATGTCAGTCAAGTTCAATGACAACACCTGACTTCTGCGATATACGATTTGTAGATGTATATGTATATACAATATATACCCAATGTTTACAACAATAAAAACACAATTCAAAGAAGATAGATCCATTATCACAGCTTATGTAATTGAGTTTAAGTTAGTTGTAGATTATTAAGAGTTAAAATTTTCATTCATTCATCTTATTATTCTCACTCACTTCGTCGAAGAAGCCTTGCTTGTAACATAACAAAAGTCTAAAAGTCGGTACAAGTGGTGAATTGTCAGTTCCTTAAACTAAAAACATCCCCGTTCCTTTCCATACGTCAATGTCTTTATGCACATACAATAGTACCTTACTATATATATTACCTTTTAAGACTATATCACATTGATATTATGACAATCATTATATGTCTGAATGTTCAAAGACCCAATAGAATGTGTTCATTCAAATAAATGAATATGGTTTTATTATTCATCTTTGTTATTGCACCAAAATTCATGCCAAACTCAAGACGAGCTCGCTGAAACTTTTGGGAGTGTCTTAACAAACGGTTTCATACTGAACTCAAGCCAACAGACTCGCAGGTCATTTCTTCATCCACATGAGAATAACTGCTCCAAAGGTAAAATCAGAATGGTTTTTTGTATGGACGGTGGTTCAACTATACCGACCCAAAGCATAGAAAGTGTGGTAAGCCCGGCAATGCATCAACTTCAAAGGCCAAACCGAATATTCCCATTACTGGGAAACGTTGTCAACAACAATTGATCATGGAATGCTACCAATATACCAAAAGGCATGAGACAAAGTGATCATTTAGTATGACAATGCTTGGCCACATATTGCAAAATTCGTCAAGATAACTTTGTAGGTGCTTCAATGGGATTTATGTATGTTTGGTGCTGCATCATTCATCAATACTATTGCAATGAAAACTTGCCTTTTGGTAAAGAAGACGCTTATATGTTGTACAAAGTTCCTTAATTATTGGAAGAGGTAGTATTCAAACATAATTCAATACAAAATTCTGATTGGTGTTGTGTGATTTTCCTCACACTCCCTTCATTCAAAAAATTAAGAGTTTTCTTAAGATTAAAATTGCAAGAGACTTAATTCAAATAAATTCAGACTAAATATTATTCTATTAATAAGTATAGACGCCATATAAAGTTTTGAGTATGCTTTCGATATTCACAAACCGATGTTAAGCGACAATAATTGTAGAGTATAGAGTTTCAGTTTTGTAAGTAGATGTGGCTCTTTATTTTTCTGAAATATTCTTTTAAAATGTGTGATATCATATCAATATGTTTACCTCATAGCCCTGTCCCTGAAAACTTTATATCCATGAAATGTTTTTTAAGTCCACTAGTTTAAATGAATTTATTTGATGATCGTTGTTCAAGTGCGCTTTTATAGCACTTTGGATTTTGGATTTAAGTTATGATGATGAACAACAAACACTACAGAACTCAATTAGTTTAACGAGTGCAACAAATGAATGCAGGAACACCAACCGCAACAGCACAGCAGCAGTAGCATCAGCATCAGCATCAGCATCAGCATCGGAGAAATAAGGCACTTATCGAATTAATAGAGAAAATTATTTCAATCAAGATAAATGGGTGTACAACATTGGGCGGTACGATATACATACATATGTACCGTACATAATAATAATATCTGGGAACTAACTAAGAACTTAAGAAGACACAATCATTGTCGCCAATCAAGTTGACAATTTACAATAACAAACCTAAGCATGAATAGTAAATTTTAAGAAATTTGTGTTAATAGTTTCCATAATTTCATATATAACAACAAAGACCAACACAATCACAGATAACGAGTTATCATCATCATTATCAGTCTTGGAAAATTGCTACAAATTATATATTTACATATATTGCAATTTTAAAAGATAAATGACCAAACGACCGACCGACCGACCGACCGTCAGACCGATCATTCAGATACTTAGTTACTATAAATACACATTTGTAAGAGAAATGCAAATCTTGCCTTGATTATTTATAACAAGAGATCTTATGTAATTTTTTGTCTATTCTTCCTTCCTTATAATGTTTCATCATTTCATTTCTAATTCATTCTATTTAGCTTATCTAGTCAAACAATTATCAAATCAAAATTCAACTGCACAAAATGAGATACTTGACCGGATAACCGATTATTGTGGTAAATCAGTAATGGCCTATACCAGTGAAGAAGCATCAATACCCTACACCTGGACCTTTTATCATGCCTTCTTTTTTGCCTTTACGGTATGTTCGACTGTAGGCTATGGCAATATATCACCAACAACGACTGTGGGTCGCTTGATAATGATTATATATTCGGTAATTGGTATACCTGTAAATGGTATCCTTTTTGCTGGTTTAGGTGAATATTTTGGACGAACGGTGAGTGTGCATTACAATATACCTATGGAATATTTTTTTAAGGCATAATTTTTTTTTTTTTTTTTTTTTTTTTTTGTATTAGTTTGAAGCCATCTATCGTCGTTATAAGAAATATAAATTATCTGTGGATAGCCACTATGTTCCATTACAATTGGGTCTGATAACAACAGTGATTATAGCTCTTATACCGGGCATTGCCATATTTTTATTGTTGCCATCATGGGTTTTCTCATATTTTGAGAATTGGCCATATTCGATAGCACTTTATTATACATATGTAACAACCACAACAATTGGTTTCGGTGATTATGTACCGACATTTGGACCAGATCAACCACGAGAGTTTGGCGGTTGGTTTGTTGTCTATCAAATCTTTGTCATTATATGGTTTATATTCTCATTGGCCTATTTACTCATGATAATGACATTTATAACACGGTAAGTTTAATATATATAATATATGATATATTGTAGTCTGTATATATCTGATCATATTTATGGGACTTAAATATTTACTGACATGTATGTAGTTCATTGTAATTGTATGATATTGCTTAAGCTTAACTACTTACGAGTATAAGAACCTCGTACTAGTATTGGGATATTTTCTTATCTTTTCTAATTTTCGAATACAACAAAAATTATGGGGTTTCTTTCAAAATATGCTTCTTGATTTCGGCATAATGATAAAACAAATTTCTCTATTTCTATCTATATGATATGACAAAAAGTAAAGGAAAACTTAATCAAACTTATCATTGAAACCCCTTACTATGATGAAACAACATTCGTCCGCTTATTATTCTCTTAATTTCTGGGAGACTGAGAATGAGACAATAACAATCACTTGGATGATAATTTCCTAAAATGTCTAAGACAAAAATATACAATATATTATGTACGAGTATAAAGCTACTACATATACAGATTTCACTAATCTGTATGCTTCCATTTACCACTATTTATTGAGAATGAATCCTCGGATTTAAACAGAAGTTGTGGAAGAACAGATCAAATTGATCTGCCAAGAATTAAACCATATTCATAAATAATCAGTTTAATCAGTTTGTTAGCGAAACTTTTATACATTTTTAAGAAACAGAAACATTGACCAATCAAAGGAGTGGAATACACAGTAGAGTTATCATTATGCCTATGGGGTCCACCATTTAAATTCAATATTTTTACACTATATATTTTGCATGTTGGATTGCTTGCTAACTTATATATTTATTACAATTAAAATTTATGTTGCTTTTGCTATTTAATATATACTAAGTATATTGTATTTGATGCATGTCAACAATTTTAATTACTTTGGAAAACAAAAATCCATTTTTTCAGAGGTT
Source organism: Amiota albilabris (assembly GCA_037040105.1). Taxonomy (NCBI): domain Eukaryota; kingdom Metazoa; phylum Arthropoda; class Insecta; order Diptera; family Drosophilidae; genus Amiota; species Amiota albilabris. The sequence continues at coordinate 7,215 of JBANCV010000482.1, read as the reverse complement.
TGCAAAGTAAAAAACTTGCATATTTGGAACATCAATTATCTTCGAACCTCAAGGCAACACAGAATCGCATATGGACTGGTGTCACGAAAGATGTTGGCTACCTAAGACGTCTGCTCAATGAATTGTATATTCTTAAAGTAAAGGTAATGTACTTAGTGTCCTATATGTGTGTCTGTAAGTGTAAATGGGCATTACTAACTACATACTACTAGTACATAATTAATTGATTACACTAAGTGGGTTACACATTCTTTTAGAATACTCGTACAGAAATTTGTAGTGGAGTGATTTAATTTGTAAAAAGACTCTTTTCATTTTTTATAATTCCCCGGATATGCTTATAAATTATTAAATCAGTATATTTCATCAAAATTCTACTTGAGAAGGAAATCAGAATATAACATACACATCTTTAATTATATTGACAATTTTCAATATAATAGATCGAATCTTATGGACATCTATATAATCACGGAGCATGGATACGAACGATTAAATCCTAGTATAGCCTCCAATACTTCCATATTGCTATAATATCGATGCAGACAATATGAGATTTCCACAGCAGACTTTTTTGTTTTTTGATCTAGAAAATCAGACTTGAAGTTGCATTTTTAACTGTCTACTATACTAAATGAATTAGGGAAATGGAAGAATGTGTAACAAAATTCTACTCAAGCTATACAAAATAATTCAATTTTTTGTTTTATATTTTTTTTGAACAAAATGCCTCTTTAATGTTTTTATTTTTTTATTATTAAGAACGCATAACTCAATAACTCTTCAGTCTTACAAAGCAAATCAGTGTTTTTATTAAAGAAATTTTACTGTATTCATCTAATATAGTACATACTCTTCTTCTAGAGTGCTCCTTTAACTTTTCGAGATACCTTTTTGATCTCATGACTTATCTTTTCTCTCAAGATAGACCTCAGTTTCGGCAATAATTGAGCTAAATTTCTTTTTCTGAAACATCTTTCTGATGTCTTCAAGAATTCAATACTGATCTGGACAATACAATCCATTCATATGAGGATTTTTTTGATTCTGCTATGCAGTAAAGGATCCATGTTTGATCCATCGGCATATACTATTGTCACAAAAAAAAAAAAAAACGATTTTATACACATAGGTCTCAGACCATTGTTTGAGTTGTTCGAGTCGCCGCCGCTTCTTTGTTTTTTGGTCCGGTGTGATCAAACACGCCACCGTCTGCGTACCTCGCGGCACAGAATGCTGGACCATTTTCGGTCGGTGCTATATGACCATGATAAATTACAGTAAACTAACATTCTATGGTATTATAGGAAAATAAGTTTCTTCCATTGTTTTGAAACTTACATAACTGTGGCCTCTAAACCCACTCAACCTGCAAACTCATTGTGAGAATGCCATGTCAATTTTGACACGTGTCCTGGTCATGTTGGGACTTTGCAATAATTATATGGGTTTGATAACTGTATTGTCAGATACATATATTTCAGACCGGAGACTTATTGAGTGATGTCATATGTATTTATGAGATATTTTTTCTGTGTTTTGTCCTCTTACATTTACCTTGAACATATTTTTTCTAACACAAATTATTGGGAAATTAAATACGATGAAAATGGGCATATAAATTTTAAACTTTATCTTTTAATGGTTTTTAAGGATTTAAAATTGGAATTTATTTGTGTAAATTAAAGTATTGGGACGTGTAATATGAAATTTGCAGTTGCCACTAGTATAGGCAAAAAATATTTTGCAAAAAATTGACTTGTTAGAAATTCATATTACTATTAAGTAGTTTGAGTTATTTTGTGGAACCACGCCACAGGGAATTTTCATATGACAAATATGCCATGCACACAATCAAAGTCCTATATTGACGATAATAATAATAATAATAATTATGGTAAATGTTTGGCTTCTTGAAACCTTGCTCAACGATCACAGCTGAAGTAGATGACTAGAATATGAAAAAATATCCTAGATTGGTAAAACCAACGACAGACCTCACACTGCACAAATGACTGTGGCAAAACTACAGGAATTAGAGTTGGAAATTCTTGAACATCCTCCATACTCACAACACCAGATTTAGTCCACACGGATTAACTTTTGTTCCATAATTTGGAAAATTTTTTGCTAGAAAAAAAATTTAATTTCAATCTTCCAGAAACTTATTGACTCCCATCCGCCAAGGTTTTATGCAACCGGCTTAACATTCTTCCGCTTAAATGGCAAAAGATTATAGATGATCAATTTCATACTACACAACCAAGACTGTAGACCTTTGGAGATTCACGTAGTGAATAGTATTATATGTTTGTTATGCACAAAAGGAGACATCGTAGACCCCATAAATAATATATATTCTTGATCAGCGCTACGAGACGAATTGATCTAGCCATGTCCGTCTGTCCGTCTGTCTCTTTGTATGCAAACTAGTGCTTCAGTTAGAGCCAGAGAGCTGAAGCTTTCCTTTTACCATCGAATCGGACTACTAGGGATGGTACCTCCCATACAAACCGCACATCCAAATTCATGTTCTTATTAGAAAATTTGGACACAATACATATCTGATTCATAATCATGAACTATGTAAATTTCAAGATCCTAGGCTTACTGGATCGCAAGCTCCCATACGAAAACCATTTTGTAGAGGATTCGGCATAGTCGAAGATACCCTTCTTTCTGGTTTTTTATTAAGTTTAAGCATTTATTAGAATATAAGTAGTTTGGGAACTTAAATATCATGAAATTCTATATTCTATTTTAAATGGGTTTATTTTGTATTCAATAAAATGCTTTATGTTTTGTCTTTTTAAGATACAATTTACTTTAGTGAAAGGAGGAAAGAAAGTTATAGTTTGGAAATTTAATCAAAAGTTTTGTGGGCTCAAAATCAATGTGATTATTATTTTTAATTTAATTTAGTATTAAATTTATTGTGGTAAATATTACTAAGCGGGTTTTTCTGATTTTCTGATTTTCTGATCCTCTTTTTTGTTTTTGAGTTCAAAAAAAAAATATTTTCGATTTTGTTTTTTTAGTTTTGTCGAAAGAGAAATAGAAAAAACGCGACGATTGCAAGACAGAAGAAGAGGCGACGGCGTAAGTAAGAGACCAAAACAAAATACAAAATACATAAAAAACAAAAGACAAGAAAACCAAAAGCAAAACCAATATTAAAACATTAAAGTGTATTTTTTCAGTATTTAGAAACAAAACCAAATAAAAACACTGGCATATTTTTATTTTCAATTTTGATTTCTAAACTTTTCTTCGATAGAAATTTGAAATTTTAACATTTTTTGTTATAATTTTTTTTTACTTTTTTGATTGTAATTTTTAATATTTTTTCAACAAATTTTTTTAATAATTTTCCTTGTTTTTTATTTATATATATTTTTCACTTTTTTCTTTTACATGTTAAACAACAACAACAACAACACAACATCTACAACAACAACAATACATAAATATATACACAAACAATATCCTGTGCTCAATTTTCCTAAACCTCCCATATTTTCTTTAACCTTCGATTCTCCATTTCCTTAACATCAACTCATCTCAACTCTCTCCTTTGTACAACTGTAAACTTCTTTATATTTAACAACAAATAGCCTGTCTATAATGAACCAGATATTTCTTACATGCTGCACCGATCGAATTCCTGTCCCGAATTATCAATGTATCGTGTGGAACCAGCACCAATGCCGAGTCGGAAGCGCGCTTTCTCTTTGTGCTATGATGCTGATGCCTTGCGTGCGGATATGACACCATTGTTGCCGCATGCTTCATCGGATACTGAGATTAGTAAATATGATCGCACCAAGACCTTTCAGACAGCTGAAGCCTATCGGCAGACAACTGATTTGCTGGCGAAAGTTGTGTCTGCTTTGGCTACAGTGAAGCCACCGCCGCCATCGAATGAAGATGATCCAATATTATATAATGCATATAATGGTTTCTCGGACTCACAAATACTTGCAAGTGAATGGTCATTTTCGTCAATGAATGAGTGGTCTGCAGTGCCACCAGCACGTCCACGTGGTCGGGCCTGCTCAGACTTCAATATTGAACCGCCGCGTTGGCAAATGCAACGTCAATTGGGGCCACAGAACGAATGGACCTGGAGTGGTGACAATAATCAAATTCAGGAAGCCATTAATAATCGCTATAATCGACGTCGCCGTGGCACAGTCGGCAACTTGGATCCTCAATCATATGTGGTGAATATGGATGACATGATGGATGATCAAATGAAATCAAAGGCTCCGCGTGTCAAAAAGTTCTCAATGCCAGATGGTCTACGACGTCTGTTTCCCTTTAAAAAGCGTCCATCGCAAGAGGTCTGCACTGTTAGTCCGAGTGAACGCAAATTTTCAGTGGTTTCGGAGCCGGAGGCAACTCAACGTGGTGGCATGCCGCCACCACCTTTGGACTATTATAGCACAATAAGTGCCAGTGGCAGTTTAACATTTGCTCATAATGGGAAATCATCTTCGCGTCATTCACTTGGTAGCAATGGTGTTAGTGGTGCCGGTGGTGGCATAACTAATCTCGGTTTTACCGATGATCCTGAACAGATAACATTAAATGCGAATGCTACTGCTATTGGTGCCTATCAACGTCGTACTGCTGCAGGTGTCAGTGCTGGCGGTATTGGTAGTGGAGCCCGAAGGCGTCGTGAATCAATTTACACCCAAAATCCAACAATGAGTGCCAGACGTGGCAGTATGTTTGTTCCAACAGCTGCAAATACAACAGCAGCAGCACAAATGATGCAACGGCGAGGCAGCCTGGCTCCATCTGGTTCAGCAGCTATGGCTACAGCGGCGGCACGACGTGGCAGTTTGTTCCCGGCAACAGCAGGTGCTGGGGCACGTCGCTCAAGTATTTTCTCGGTAACTTCAGATAAGGATATGGATGTTCTCGAGCAAACGTCGTTGGCAGATCTCATAAGGGCACTTGAAGTTGTACATACGCATGCTGTACTCGATGAACAACAACAACAGGCAGCAGCATCTTCATCATCAAGTGGTGGCCCAATGGGGGGCAGTGCCAAGAGTAAAACCGATAAGAAACAACGCAAAGTTGGCAATGCTGGCCTCGAACCACCAGAATTGCCTGCTATATTATCACTTTTCGCTGGCGACCAAACCAGACAATTGACCGCAACAGCAGCAAATCGTATCTATGCTCGTCGCTCAACCATAGTGGGTACAATGCCAGCGGTGCCCACTTCTCTGACGCAACGTCGTCGACCATCTGGTCTGCAAATGATGGAACCGCCACCAAGCTACAGTGAGAAACCACCTCAGCCTATATCTCCATTAGCAGCCACAACATCTTCAGCGTCAGGATCAACTGCCGCATTATCAGGTAGCTCCCTGAGTATAAATGCCTCTAAATTCCGGCGCCGCTTTAGCGTCCGACCGACTGCTCTCCAAATACCACCTGGTCAAGCACCAGCACCGTCAACAGACAGTAACACCATACAAGTGGCTGCCATTGGTGTGGCTGCTGTGGCGAACTCAGCGGTCATGCCATCGCCTTCATCAACCCCATCTATGTCCTCACAGACAGCTTTGCAACGTCGCCTCTCCTTGCGTCCCTCGCCATTGGCTCGTGAGCTCAGTTTGACATCGATGGCAGTGACATCCTCTTCCTCGACATCTACAAACGATGCCAATAATCCATTAACTACTTCGCCTCCCATTGATGCTATGCTTACATCACGTCTCTTGCCAAGTGGCCCAGTCTCACCAACACGCCCCAGTACGAGTAGCACACATTCACCGCTCTCACGCATTGTTCAAATCTCTCAAGCTCAACGCAAGAGTAGCATGCCCGAAGGACTCGGTAGCAAAGACAATAGCAGCGGCGGTGGTGCCAATAAATAATTCTAATAACCACTTCGTAACGATTAAACTGATCAAATTGTTGACTGTACAGTTTTTCAAATTTAACTTTTAAACCATAATTTTTTGCTTCTAACTATCACTTCCTTTTTTTTTTTTTTTTTTCTAATATAAATTCGTATAGAGTCTTAATCCGAGATTAATATAAATATACATATATGTAGTCTTTGTATTATATACCTCGGTATATAAAATGCCTTAATGTATTTATATCCATTCCAAATGAACAGAAAACAAAATTGCCAAAATCTTTGAGATAAATAAACTTAAAATTACATTTAAGAAATTCAATTTGTATCTTTATATACACATAGTATACATACATATATATATTATTACATATAAATATGCATACATAAATAAATGATAATAATATATTTATATACAATACTACATAATATAAACACATTATACAATATATATTATGCCCACTATTCTATGTATGTATGTAGTTTAAAATACTAAATACTTTAGAAGAAAATTTATCTATATTCCGAGTTTAAAGAGAGAGCGAGCAGAAATGAACAAATTAAAAAATTATAGAAAAACAAAAAAAAAAACATAAAAAAAATGTGTTTATACTTTATTATTATAACTATTATTGACCTGAACTACACTAGGTCAGTTCAAGAATGCATAATCAAGACTACGAGTATGTATTGGAAAATATTCAAGATTATTGCCCTCCTTATAGGACAAGTAAATATGTACATATGTACGAGGATTCATACCAGTTGACATTCAAATCTCTTACCATTATCATGTGTTAAGCACTTAAGACATGCCTACCCGATCCCTTCATCTGAACCTAAAAGAATACATACTTAATCCTCGAGTTAAAGCCAAATTTACCAAGTACGATAATGTTCGAGAGCCTAAACTTGTCTTTCCATGAGAATGAAAAAAAATAGACCAATTAATAAAAGAAAAAACTATTGCATAGTTTCTGTTTTGTTGATAAAAATAAAATAAATTCAAATTATCATAACTGTAACTGAAAACTGAACACTTCATTATTTCAGTTCATTAGTTCAGTTAATTAGTTCAGTTCAGTAGTTCAGTTCAGTAGTTCAGTTCAGTAGTTCAGTTCATTAGTTCAGTTCATTAGTTCAGTTCATTAGTTCAGTTCAGTAGTTCAGTTAAGCAAGTTAGACAAGAAGAAAAGCAATGCACATTCGTGCTGATGTTCACTTGGAGTATGTTTGTATGGCTAAATTTGTACTTACTTCGATTCAATATTTCAATATGTAAATAATGTTCTTCACAAGACTATGCTTTGCTTTTTTGGTTTTTGGCACAA
>JBANCV010000481.1:0-27495 GCA_037040105.1 Amiota albilabris | reverse complement strand
CAGACAGACGTACAGATGGATAGACAGACGGACAGACAGACGAACAGACAGACGGACAGACAGACAGACGGACAGACGGACAGACGGACAGACAGACAGACGGACAGACAGACGTACAGATGGATAGACAGACGGACAGACAGACGAACAGACAGACGGACAGACAGACAGACGGACAGACAGACGTACAGATGGATAGACAGACGGACAGACGGACATGACTTAATCAATTCGTCTCCTCGAGCTGATCACAAATATATGTGCTTTAAGTGGTCTACGACACATCTAGCAGTGTGTTTTGGATCATTATCGTGACCCACTTTAACGGCATTTATTTCTCCGCATGAGGGTGCATGGAGTCCTGAAGAATGTCTTTGTACATAAATTAGTCCATTATACCATTTATTCAACAAATTGAACCGATTAAGTTGCCATATTTGATTAAGGCGATGTCCTTTTGGTCTACGTACAAGCCTCATACCATCGGAACCTTTGACATTTGGCTTTGATTCATCGGAAAACAGTACAGTTCGCCATTTGGCAGACGTGCTAGACGATTATTTTTTGGTTTTCTATTGCCTATATAAATGGATAATTTTTAACAATACTAATGACTGATCTAGAAACACGTGCTTTTGCTTGACGAGGTTTGCGACCACAATGCTTGGTTGCTAATGAGCCAGAGCAACGAAATCGACTTATAATTCTTGAAAAAAATACTGTGATTACTGTGATGTATGTTAAATTTGTTGGCAATATTCTTCAAAGACTCTTCTTTCTTAAAATCATTAATAACTTTTTCTCTTTTAATAAGGCAGAATATTTATTTCGGGATGTTATATTATTGTTTTTGCTATTTTACTTTTCTTTTACATTAAACATCTATAAGTAACAATTAACAAATGAAGCATTGAACATGTGGTTTGGTGACAAAGGATAGCGCATCAGAGACTATTATATACTTCCAATATGGACCCTATCGATGTAATCAAACTAACCAAAGATCTCATTCATATTCCACCACAGCAGACACCAAGTATTGTAGTTGCTCAGTCCATTGCAAAAAACAATTTATACAATATATTCGAAATAGATTTCAGATTTCAATTGTTTATCTTAGTATGCCAACAAAACTAAAAGTAATCATAACGCGACATTTACTCTTTTGAAAAAGTTTAATAAGCATTCGAACAAAAGGCGAAAAACGAAAACTTTCTTTCCACCAAAAAGAAACGAAAATTGTCAAAAGTTTTTCACTCTTCTCATCATTGTTCTCAATAAAGAAAAATGACAATAAATTATTTATAAAATTCTTACTGCGTCTTATTGACTACACAAGAAAAAAAAAAATAAATAAAAAACTTTTCCTCAAATACAGATACTTCTACATAATAGTACTAGAAAAGAAAAGGAGGAGCAAAAATAATCAGGATTTGTGAATGCGACTGCTGAGTAGCATTGAGACAATCGAATACGATAGAATTTAAATGCGCCTATTCTTGTTTTTGTTTCCTTTCAAGTAATAGGCAGATTTGAATTGAAATCTTCGATAAGTTTAAGTAAGAAAACCCATATAAAATTATACAAAATTCAAGTAATAAAAATGATATTATAAATAAAGAAATAAATTTCTGTTCAACAATCTTCAGGTTTATGTACTATATTCTGTAGATCTTCCATTTTCAAGTAATTACTTAGTTTTGGAATAAACACTATTTGTTGTAATACTAAAATATTCAACTAAGTATTAGAAAGCTTTACACATAAGTAAGACTCTCGGAAATATTCAGTCTATTGTAAGCGATATACTAATTTCTTGACTTGAAAACTAAAACATACTGCTCTGCGGTCTGTGTGGGACATTCTGGACATTCTAGACAAACTTTTAATAAGGTCCGGCAAATATAATTTTACTGCTTTGTTCTCTTTAAACTGAATAGATTACTACCAACGATCTATTATCTTAGATTTGCGATTTATCTTATCTAAAGCTAAATTTACACCATTGGTAGATGTACCAACGTTTGCAGACCTTACAAACTCATTAAATTCTCTGCAAACGATAGGCAAATAATATTAGCACTTCCAATGTACAATTTGCCGTTTACATTGTTGGTAGCTTATTTACCAATTTCATTTGATAATAAATACCCTGCAAACGATTTGCTGTTCATACCATTGTTGTCTATTCATGTATGCATATTGGTAGACAGATTAGCAGAATTTTTGAAATTTAGAAACCTCTTCTTTGTGAGATTTATTGAGGAAAATCAGAAAATAAAATTTAATCATGGATGAAAGTATTTTGGTTGCTATCACTTTGTGTTGCACAGATGTAGTGACGAAGATGATGATAAAAAATTCCGTAGCGAGTGGACCAAGAAATGGCTACCGCTTCGTCCAAAAGAGGGATTCTATACTAAACTGCTCGTCTTGTTGAGAGACTTTTTCAGTTCAAAGTTTGTGCAAGACTACAAAAAGTACTAGCTTTATTTGACATTTTTATTCACATCAAAATTAATTTAAATTTAAATTTTGATATTTTTAACTTGAACTATCTTTTGATTCACTCACCCAATATGCTGCTTACATGCCACGTCAGAATTCAATTTTGAAGCTTTAACGATCCTACAAAATCAACCAATTTGAATCCTGGTATCAAATCTGAAAAATCTTTGAAAAATCGAAGCACTTTTCCAATAAGTTCTCCAACACAACACTTTTGTTAACTATCTTGGTTTAAAATTTTACAGATAATCACTAGCAAGCAGCGCATCAAATTGAAACGTCAACAAATCAGTAGTAATTTTAAATTGGCAGATTGGCTCTCATTCTAAATTTCGCCTAGGATAGGATAGGATAGGATAGGATAGGATCGGATAGGATAGGTTGCTGCCTACAGGAGCGTATTCAATCAGAATTCTTATTTTCCATTGTAATGCCTACTTTGAACAAAACTTAGCTTCAGTATTGACCAGTATTTTTGCTCCCTGCTCTGTGAGCACTCTTACCATTACAAAATGGCAATCTAGCATTGATGTCATTCTTTTCTCATTATTCGTTAAAGGTATTTAATGATTCGTTGAAACTGAAATTTATTATGTTTCTTTTTTTTACTATTTCTGCATTGCTTTTTTTTTATCAGAACTTTGAATTGATTACATTTTATATCAAATCGGTTACTTTGTCTGTTGCTGTTCAAACCTCAGCAATTTAATTAATTAAACAACAATTGCTACACAATAAAAGAAATATAATAAAAAATTCAAAGTATAAAAGTATTGCAACACACAAAGTACGCAAATAAAATGAGCTCAAAGGCAAAAGTATGTTAAAAATGTTTTTTAAGTGAAAACAAGTGAACAAGAGGGTTCGGTTCACCCAACTTCCTATACTACTACTTATATATTGGACAACAAGTATTTTTCAATGAAACAAAGTTGTTTGGAAGTAATTGGAACCATTCGCGAATATCAAAAAGGAGAAAAAATGATGTAGAATTTATAGCAATGCAGTGTATTTCCCTTTATTTTTATTAAGAGTCAATATTGAATAAATAATCTTCTGTGATGTTGGGAATATTGTTGGATTGAATCTATCTACAATGTTTGAAATTCCATAATTCAGCCATAATTCCAGAAAATATCCATATAATATTGTTTGTTAATAATTGAGCTGAAATTTTGGAGTACAATATTTTAACTCTTTCATCACTTGAACACTCCTCTTTGCTTTTGATGCCCAGAATTTCTTGTTATGCTACCATAAAAGTATTCAGCATATTAATTAAACTTTGATCTTGACATCTTCATTTTAAAATTTCTCAGTATAGATACAAATTATCTAGATGATTGATGATGATAAAGACCATCATCATGTCCTGACCACTATATGTTATGAATAAAGCAATCATTCAGATTACAAAATAACCAATGTTAATTTAATGACTTCAATGAATGACTTCAATCCATTGAGATATGGGTACCAAACCAATCTGACTAGCAAAAAGTGTATGTAGTATATTCATTTCTGGTCTGCCTGCTTCGAATGAGATTGAATGGTTGATGAGATGAACAAAGAAGATATATATAAAAGCGTAATTGGATCATTAATAATGTCAGTCATTTACTTAAATAATCTCATTGTATTGTAAATATTTATTAGAACAAACAATATTAAAAGTTTTATGTTGATGTTTTCTTCTTTTTGCTTGTATAATGAAACTAAGTAGAAAGAAAAACCACAATAACATTATGGGCTCTAAAACTGACAGAATGAACTTGCCATCAGGCCAAAAAAAAAAAAATTTTATTTTGGTTTCGTAAAATCTGAAAACATCAACACAAAAAATAAAATTAAAAATATATTAAACAATCAACAGAAGTAGAATTCTTTAGAAAAAGGCAAAAACAAACACAAATAATAAAAATAAAAATAAAAATAAAAATTTAAACCACAAAACATGGAACAAACTCCAACTCAACTAAAACTCTCAGACCCCCGTTAAACACCCTCAGTGTTTCAATGAACTAAGATGAAAAAAAAAAAGAAAAAGAAATAGTAATAGTAACGCAACTAATAATGCATCTTACTATTTTGTTTTGGTTACTATCGTTGAAGTTCTTGTTGTTTTTGAAAGTGGAAAATGGAAAATGGAATGGTTGTAATCAGAGCAAAAAGGCGTAACTAGCTTTTGGCCTTAGATAGAGGAAAATCGGAAAATATTCTATAGCATAAGAGTTGCAAATTAGAAATTTCAAATATAGCACTGAACATTTAATATTTAATTCGTTACGCAGATGGGGTCCCCTGTCGGTAAACGGCCCATAAATATAAATACGTATATATATGCATTTGTATTATTGTTGTTACGACTTCTTTGTTTTAATGATGCTTTACAAACAAACCAAGTTATAGATATAGAACATGATGTTAAATATTTCATTGGCAAGAGTATTTACAAAAAATTATAAACAATTATACGAAAGAAATAATATGGTATTACAATAGACACATATTATAATGACACTTTGTTTCCATTTACTAAGAGTAAAGGGTGCCGGAACTCTATTTTTCTCCGCTGTCCGTATGTCTGTCAGCGTGATATATCTCATGATCCATAATAGATAGACAGTTCAATTTTCAGAAAGAATACTATGTTTCTATTGCCGCTATAACAACATGCAACAATCATAAAATAAAATTATAAATTAAACATATTAGAAACGTATTTTGAAACCCCCAGAAGTATTCAATACTTAATTATTTTGCAATCAAAACGGGTTACGTTGACTGACTTAATATTGAAACAAATGCACAATGCACTGTTCAGTTACCATAAACCAATTTCAAATTGACTAACATATGAAAAAGCAGGGAAAACTTATTTGTTCAACAATAATAAATAACAAATAATAGATTCCTTCTTTCCAACTTTTTTCTTTTACGAAAATATTCAAAACAAGAGCATAAGAAATCTGCAAGAATTCATATTTATGCCGGTTTTACATTCATACATTCGTGCTGGCGAAATGCGGCATATAAATGGATTCATGGATTCGGCATATAAATGGTCTCTAATACATTGTGCGAATTCGATAAGCACTTTTTCTCATTAGATATTTATGATTTTATGGCATTATAATTTACAATAACTGTTGTGAAGTAGATTAATTGCTAATCATTGTTATGACTATGTAACTCATCTATGTATGTACATAGTGTGAACCAAAAGTATTCGGAACAACGTAAAAATCTTTCATTCTCGTTTTATTTTATTCAAAGTACATACCTTTTGAGGCAATACAATGTTTGGTACGAGTTATTAAAGCACTTCTGGTTATCCTTTATCGTTTGCATTGAGCTTTTATTCGATAAGTTTTCTGTCTCTTCATTACAATCAAAAAAAAAAAGAGTCCTTTGGAAACTGATTATCTTACTTAATTCTGATAACATTAAACAATTGTATCATAATTCTATACTAAATTAGTAATTATGAAATATCCTTACACATTTCTTCAATACTTTTCACTGTGAAGAGATTTTTAAACTGTGACACATGAACGTTAAACTAAATATGATATGTTGTGAAATGCATAGGGTTTGCTTATGGGATTAGGAAAAGTTTTGTTCCAAAAAAATAGTCGGTCTACCTAAGAGTCTTAGAGTTGCTGCCAAATATTTAAGTTTATCAAATGGCTCAAGATATTTTGTCTTCTTCTCGTAGGTGACAATTTTGATTGTAATGAAGAGACAGAAAACTTATCGAATAAAAGCTCAATGCAAACGATAGAGGATTTTTCATTTGACAAATAAATTAAATTGTAAATTTTTTGGTTTTTCTTTCACCTTATCCAGTAATTACATTTCAAAATATTTCTATCGAGTTGGAAAACTTTGCATTGCATATCTTTTGAATGTGTGTGCCATACAATATTAACATAAATGATGTTTAAGAACACTTTTGCAACAATTAACAATTTTAGTAAACCAAACTGTTTACATCAACACAAAGTTAACAAAATATTATCAGACAGATAGATACTTAGATATATAGAATGCAACAAGACCAAGTTGGTAAACCAAAGGTAGAGCACACCTGGAAAATTTCTCGCATAAATATGAGCAAACAAAGTAAATGCCAATATAGGACAGGATAGCACAGGATAGCACAGGATAGCACAGGATAGCACAAGATAGCACAGGATAGCACAGAATAGGACAGGACAATGAAAGAAGAATGGCATAAATTTATATATAGAATGTGTATTTGGCCAATGGCCTTAGCATGGCAGATATATTTAAATATGCAAACGTGTATAGGTATACAGACAATAGTCAATGCCCCAGACTCATCGATTGGCTGGCATAAGGTTTATTCTTATCAGCCTTAGACCGATGCCAAAACACTGATTATTGCTTCCGGTTGCAGTTCGTGCAAGGTATCTTCAATAATAATGAGAACAACAACAAAAAGCATTTAAGAGTTTACCAAATGAAAACAAATATGTGAGAAACTCTTTGATTTGCCTTCCTCTCCAGGTCAATCATTTCCCATAGCTTCAGTAGTTGTTTCACTCTCCATAACATTTCTTTTCCATGAAGTTGGCAAGGAGTAGAATTGCATATTGAGCAGGGACCATTCATATAGTACTGATGATGATGAAGTCGGCTTTGAAAGAAGGAGCTCGTTTGTTGTTTGCATGCATTGATTGAATTTGTTCACGCCATTAAATTTGCAAATTGCTATCAGCAACTTTGCATAAACTGCAATGAAAATTCACAAAACCCTCAGCATATACAGTAATACATGCTCTTAACTTAAGTTTAAAAAGAGCTACAACAGCTGGCCAACACTCAGCTCAGTCAGTTAACCTAACAGGAATGAATATATATAATATATACGTACATATGTAGATACCACACACTTTTCATAGACCAGGACAACATAGCGTTGTCCTTCTTGGCATTTGTGTTGTGGTGATTCTTTTGGCCTTTTGTGTTCATTTCCCACTCGCTGCCACATTTGAAACAACACAGACGGAGTCAGATAAACTTCAAACGAACCAAACCAAAATAAACCGAATTGAATCGACTTGAATTGAGTTGATGTCACCAACCTTAACCAAGAGACCAGAAATCGTTACAAAATTTCGATTGTTGTAATCACGAATTTAACATAAGCCAAATGCAATTCAATATGTGAACATGTCTCATCCATCCAAACATCCACCCATCCATTCATCCATCCATCCATCATAAAATATTCATATGTGGTTCGATTGCAAAGAAGCAAGTTGAATACCAATTGCAATGACCAAGTTTGCAAAAGTAATTCAATTGCATAATTCTGTTCATTTTGTTGGTGTATTCTCCCTCCCCGATGCCTGTATTGAAACTTATTGAATGATCTATCTATCTATATATTGGTGTATAATTTTCCTGATAGCAATATCATACATATTCGTACTAAATCGAATCTATGGAAAAGATTAAATTGAAGACCAAAAACATAATGATTAAATTATTCCTTTTAAGTATCCCTGAACAGAAAATATTTGTTTAAAATGAAAAATAATATTAAAATTCTTATGTATAACATAATAAGAACTCACATCTTTGCGCTCATTATAATTAGTCTTGAATGTCAATGGTGGCTGTGAGGTAGCTCTGGTTTTGGTAAATACATATGCACATATAACATGATATTGTAACGTGCAACAGCAACCAACTTCCTGAACATGAACCATTGGTAGATTCACAAACAGATTTTGCTCGTCTAAGAATTTAAGCTTCCAGTAATTGTTGAGAGAGAAAAATTGATTCGTTTATGCTTCAATTGTGTTTAAACATTCTATGCTTTATAATCTCTAGGCAATTAATACTTTTTTATATACAATATTTTGGAAATTGAAAACAATTTCATACTCTCTCAGAATCAAATGCTATATTATTTCACCATTTTAACTCTCATGATTTCTAAGAAATTTGAATCTAAAGACAACTATAAATCGTTCCGTTTCCATACATTGATCAAGAATATTCTTAAAGGTGCCAATATACGTGTAGAATTTGTGTTCAAATCATTGATGTGAAAGCAAGGATTTGGTCAAATGTTTGAAGCAAATTAAAAATGTTTGATTTTCGTCAAATTGGTTCTTCTTCCACGGAGTGATGTGCATTCATCAAATTTATCTCCTGTTTTTGATTGTACTCATTGCCAACGGACTTGTGTGCTGTATACGGACAAAGATATACAACCCATTTGCATAAGTCTACGTACAGTCAAAAAAATCATCATAATTTCAACTTTGACTGTCCACTACGCAGTAAATACAAGAGATATTGAGTCAATTTCTAATACAAATTCCGATAGAACTGTAAAGCGTGTTTTGAAAAGAATAAGGTATCATAGGCGGGCTCCTCGAAGAAGAAGCCGTTCATAAGTGTTGCTAATATAAAGAGACGTGTGGAATTTGCATATAAAAGTGTAAACATGCCACTATTCTTTTGGGACAAAGTTTTATTCACTGATGAGAGTAAGTACTGCATTTTCAGAATAACTAGTGTGCAACTCGTGTGGAGAAAAACTGGTACAGCCTTTGACAAAAAAACTTTTCTAACTATATTAAAACACAACGGCTGCGGAATAATGGTGTGGGGCTGTATGGTGGCTAACGGCGTTGCAAAAGTTATCTTTATCGATTTCATAATGGGCCATATGGGCTATATAAATATTTTAAGGGAATATTTACTCCAGAATTTGGGAATATAAAACAATTTCTATTTCCAAAAGGGAGAAGGACCTATGGTTGCTATATAATGTAAAAAAAAAAAGTAGTTGTGCCACCGAGCCCAGACACTAGACTTTAACCCCATTGAACATGTGTGGGATTCGTTGGAGCGTCGAATCCGGAAGAATACAATAACATCAAAAATTATGCTCTGAGCAATACTTTTGGAGGAATGGAGTAAAATTAGTGTGGAGGACACCAAAAAATTGGTTCATTCAATGTCAAACCGTCTAGTTGAAGTCCTCAAACGTAAGGTATATGCCACCAACTATTAAAACTTACTAATGTTGAAGATTATATCATATTTTTATGATATATAGTATTTGTATGTAAACTTTTGCCGGTACACATTTTTTGGGCTACGTATACTAAATAAATTAATTAAAAATACTTTTGTGCCTGTTAAAAATTAATAAAAATATTAATAATACAGAAAATTGTTTAAGAAATGATCTTAAAAAAATAGTGACTCAATATCTCTTGTATATAATGCGTAGTGGCCAGTCAAAGTTGAAATTATGATTTTTTTTTTTTGCCTGTAGACTTATCCAAATGGGTGTATTTTGTTTTGAACATGAATTTGAGTAGGAGGTTTGTATGGGACGAGTATAGGTAAAAATTATAACTTATGAAAATTTCATTGAGTTGTTTGTCATAAAATTTATAAACATTAAAAACAAAATTATGTAACAGTGAAAATAAAAATAAAAAGAAAATCTTATTGTTTCGATTTAGTATAATGCTTCTTAATAAATTTCACGTGTATCTCATTTTGATAACATTTCCAAATTGGGTTCGGCCATTTTCCACTAAGTCAACACTCAACACTGGTATACACAATCTTGATTTGGTAAACCAACAATTCGGAACGACTGCACTTTTCAATAAAACGGACAAGGATGATGATGGGATATTCAAGTACTTGGTAACCGGTGGTTACAGACCAGAAGATAAGAAACTTAGTAGTTATGTTGTATCGATACGTAATTATAAATCGACAAAATATTTCGGGGACAGTCATCTTTGTGGTGGCGTCATTATTGGAAAAAAAGCTATACTCACGGCGGCGCATTGTTGTTTCGATGAGTAAATATTTCAACAGTTTCACAGTTTTACAATAACATACATATAAGCCATAATTTTCTATATTTTTTACTCATCCTTCCAGGTCTGGCAGCAAGAGACGGCCAAGCCATTATATAGTTGTCGCTGGTACCCCAAGACGCTTGCATCACACTTCTGCAACTCAGGAGCTCGAAGTGGATAAGGTCAGGGCACATCCAAAGTATTCATCATCAAATTTACAAAATGATATTGCAATTTTCAAACTGAAAAAGGAAATCGATATCGACGACAAATATACGGCCATAATAGATTTGCCACCAGGGCCACCAGTTGCCGGCAAGGATTGCACAGTTGTTGGCTGGGGCAGAGTTATTGAGGTTAGCAATTTATGGTAAACATGTTTCTTAAGAACTCAATATAAATTTTTTGCTTTTAGTATGGACCCTTACCTGATGAAGCTGTTTATGCCGATATGAAAATCCGTGAGTATTCTTTTTGCAAGCAGATCAAATTATTTAGCAGTGGCATGTTGTGTGCTGGGGATCCATTTGACTTTGAGGTTGACAGTTGCCATGGTGATTCCGGTGGACCATTGATGTGTGATCAAAAAGTCGTTGGTATAGTGTCCTTTGGATTCGGTTGTGGCGAACCAGGTTCGGCAGGGGTTTACACCGATGTTGATTATTACCATAAATGGGTTGTGGAGAACTCATGTCACCATTTGATACCAAATTCTTTCGTTACACTTTCTCTTATTATGCTTGCCAAAATTTCGTTTCTGCATTTAATATATTTTATATTTGGTTAAGAAAAACTATATTATTGTTCTGAGACTTTATAAATTACCGTACCATGTAATATACCTACATAAAGAGTTTATTGGCTTTTTCTATGAAAATAATTTTGTTTTTTTTTTTTTTTTTTTTGAAAATGATAGAGAAAAGGAAGCAGCCAAACATAATGGCAAGAAGCAATGATATCGGCATAAAAAAAAAAAACAAAAAAAAAAAAAACTCTCTCCATACAAGTTGTTAAGCTTGGGCAATAAACCTCTAGCATTATGATAATAAATAGAGATCGGAGAGTGCCAGAAAAAAAGTTTTTTAAAGCCGTTCTTGGCTTAGAATGTGAACTAGCTGCATTACATGACTAGATCTATTTCTCTTTTCTTTTTTTTTTAATTCGTAAACAATCATATTAGCAGGCCAGAATTAATGGTTGCACACTTCAGGGAACGTCACAGGACGCACAATTCACTTATATACCTTTTCATAGTATCACAAGTTGTATCAGAAGGCAGCATAGAGAGGAATATTTGCTTTCGAGGGGCCACTACCGAAAAAATAATTTGTGAAATCATATCCAAAGTTGTACTAATAATAGAAGGCAGATGATTTTGCAACTGCCTGATGTGAGCCCTCATGTAAAGGGACCAACATGGGCCGCTGTAAGCCCCCATTGATAGCAACAATTGTATGTATTTCCAACAATCGTGCTCCATGAGTAAGGAATAAGAGATCCTGGTAGATGCAGTACTTTTGGGAGGGATTGCATGCATTACAAGGGGCAGAGGAGATGAGTTAAGCAAGAGTAGTGTGGCATGATATTGTATGTATGGGGAGCAATGTTGGGCATAAAATAAAAGTGAGGTAGAGGCGATTTGAACTGATACTAACTGACTATCTCAATGGTTATATAACGGAGTGCAAAAAAAAAAAAAAAAAAAAAAAAAAAAGATTTCACATTAAAACAAGAGTTAAGAGTAAGGTTCCAAGAAACTGTTTAGGGTTACCATGACATCTGCGGAACCGATTCGGGATCACTCCTACAGTATTGGCAGTAATCTGCATGAAAAAAATATTCTATGGAATATTTTTGAGAGCATCTCCAACAAACTGATTGGACGAGATAAGAACCCAGGCCTACTTCAGGCTTACTAGGTTTCCAATGAGAATGGAAATGACTGAGTCTCAAGATGCTGTTATAGATCACGGTAAGCAACCGAAGCACGTTATTTGGAAGCGATCTTATTACTGCTGCAAAAGGTGCAGAATATGATATAAATTTTTTATGTCCTAAAATAAGCTGGGTCTATATACTACAAAGTGGGCGATTGTGTTAGAGCTCTAATAGCATAATTAAATATTATAAAAGATATTAAAATTTAGGTCATTGAATAAAACATATAATTGCTTATTACGGTTATAATTGTCAAGGATCAAATTTTATTTTTTAAATGAATAAAAAATGGGGAAAAACTATTTCATTGTTTTGAAATATTTTTGAAAATTGCCAAAAAAAAATAAGTATAATTTTGACAATGTTAGATATAAAATTTGACGTATATTTGATATTAATTTTGATATTATTTGTAAAATGGTCTGAAACATTTTCAAATTATTCTAATAACACAATGGACACAAACGATACATTCATTGGTCCATTGATTCACCAAGAGTTTGATCAGTACAATGGCGTTGCAGATGCTGAATACTTGGTTGTGGGAGGTTACCGTCCAACTGATAAAAGCTTGGTTAAATACATTGTTTCATTACGTGTAGGCGAAACAGATATTTTTGGCAGTAATCATATATGTGGTGGTAGCATTATTTCAAAAAAAATTATACTCACTGCGGCACACTGTTTTCAACATAAGAGGTTTGTCGTTGAAACAAGAAATTGATTCTTAATTATTATTATTCATTATTATTATTATTAATGTTTTTTTTCTTTGTTTTTCAATTTTAAGAGGTAAATTTTTATCAGCAGATAAATTTACGATTATCGCCGGAACCCCAAAACGTCTAATGGAAATAAACACAACTCAATCCGTTTTAGTGGACGAAATTATTATTCATGATGGTTATACTTCTGGGCACTTCATAAATGACATTGCTTTACTAAAACTAAAAACTGATTTAAAAATCGACGATGTAAGTGCTGCGATAATCGATTTACCAAACGGTATAACAAGTGCTGGCACTGAATGTATTATTGTTGGCTGGGGCAAAATATTAAATGCAAGTTATCATGCACCATAGTTGCCTTAAACGTTTCATCAATCCTTTATTTCAAATTTTAGAAAGGCCCATTACCCAATGAGGCACTGCATGCAGACTTAAAAATTGTTGAACACTCACTCTGTAGAACAAATCTTCTATATACTTTTGGTATGATATGCGCAAAAAACGAAGATGATGATGAAGTAGACGCTTGCAATGGTGATTCTGGTGGCCCGTTAATAACTGACAAAAAAATCGTTGGCATTACATCCTTTGGAATGGGTTGCGGCGGGAAAGGCTCTTATGGATACTACACAGATGTCAATTACTTCCGTATGTGGATACTTGAAAACAAAATTAGCCGTACAGCACCAAATTCATGCATTATTTTTTTTATCCTGCCTATAATGACATTGTGGCAATTCATATATTTTTATATTCAATACACATAAGTAGAGACCACTCTGGTATTGCATATTTCATATATTCAAACTTACAGCAACGTGGCTGATTATTTATATATATATATTTATCAATTTCAAAACAATAAGAAAAGATAAGTTATATATATATATAGAGAATATGGAAATGATCAGATTGTCAAAAATAATTCCTCAATTTTCGATCTATTAAAAAATTAATAAATGGTCGTACAACGATAATAAAATGAAACCAAAGTTCTGCAATCTGTTAGGGTTAAAGAGGCAGCTCGTGAGTACACCAAGCAGCCTTATGGCCCATTTTAAGGACTCATTATACAGGGAGAGCTGAGGTGGGGAGATAAATGTATTACTGTAAACAAAAAATGTAGGGCATCATTCACCTCTCAAAACATTCTGAGTAATCCATAAACAAAGCCAGGTGTGGAAATTTCACCAAACTGTCTAAATCATCAAAGAATGGTCTCCCGATAAGACGAGATCGTCTACCAAGAGGAGTATGGCAGTCGCATAGGTTTTGTTGAATTCTCTCTGGTTCTTCCACATCCTCACGTGCATCCATTGGGCATTAGCACCTGTCATCGTCCGAATCGTTTTCTTGTTAAAGTGTACAAGCTCAGTGTTCCATTTTGGTTGGAAGCAGGGCCAGAGTGTCCTAGCAACTATACAACCATGTTCATTTTCCGACTTCATGTACGCACAGTTCTCTGCTTAAAGTTCTGAAAAGATGTCTTGTAAGGGTCTATGAATATTAGCAACTGCTAGAGTAACGGGCTTGTCAACAATTTGTTAAATTGCTCTTGCGTCTTGATGTAGGTACTTAAACTTTTTTTATCACAACAATTCACAGCAATTTCAACATGATGATTTTGAAATAAAATATACCATAAATTTTATACAATACAATTTATCTTCATGTGATTCTATGTAGTTAAAAAAAGATGCTTTTCACGCCTCTTAAGAAGACTTATTCCAAAAATGTTGCCTGAAAATTAACGATAACAGAAGACAAGCAACTTAAAAAAGCACCCAACATGAACATGAAACTGTGAACGAAAATGTCATTCTTAGCTTTTCATAAAAAACTGAGTAATTTATAAAAAACAAAAACAAAAAAAAAAAAAAAACAATTTCTTATGCAAGTCTGTCTAGAATTTCCTTACTTAGTCATTGGTACGAGTGCAAGACAAATGAAAGAAAGCCAGACCAAATGAGCCTATACGACACTCAAGATACCAAAATTATGAGTAGTAGAATATTTCACATATCAACACACACATTCATTTAATCACGACGAAGGAACTAACATAGGAATGATGGAGAAAAGAAACTCGGGGAAATAAGGAAGGAATGCATGTGTGGCAACTAACTGAGTGTCGTCGTTTTTGTGGCGTTGGCGTAGTTTTGTTGGCGGTAACATAAAACTAATGTCTTGACTTGTTGGTTACTATTTTTTTTTTTTTTTTTTTTTTTTTTGTATTTTATACTAGCCTCACACACTTCCACACATACCAATCATGTACATATACAATCACACGTACACATTATTTATGACAAAAAGTTTTTCTTCTGCTTATCAGATCTTCGCAAAAGTTATAGAAGAAGTATTTCATACGAAGTCGTCGACAAAGGTCTTTCTCATCATGGTCTTATATTATGGTATATTTAGTATAGTATGCATGCATAAATATGTAGTATTGTGTGTCCATCGGATGGAGCTGGTCATGTTTTATTTCTATACATACATATGTACCTACCTACATTCATCCTTGTGTACTCATGTACTACAATGAGTCTACTGCCTGTATACCAACAGATATTCATATGCATATTTCTTGATAATTATTTACATTCAAAATAGGGCGAAATTGCAACTAAAAGTACTCATTTAAGATTCTATAAAGTTTCATATAGTATAATAAATATATAGGGTCTTGAAATATAAAACATTATCTAAGTTAGGTTTACTCAAGTACCTATATCTATTTTCATGAAGACGATTACTTACATATATATTATGTATTTTTTATACTCTTCACGCAGTTCATCACAAAAGGAAACATTGGAGACCCTATAATGAATATACTAAGATATATTGTTGATCAGAGACGTCTTGACTTTGCCATGTCCATCTGTTTGCCTGCATAAAAGCAAGCTAGTTCCTAAGCTAGATATCTGAAATTTTAAATCATACGTTGCCCATTTATTGGAATCAGCCGAATCGGACCTCCAGAAGCGGTACCTCCTATACCAATCCAAATTCAAATTCATGTTCTTACTGGAAAAACTTTTTTGTTTTTTAAAATATCGAATTTAAATTTGTTTACTATAAGTGTCTAACCCATATATACCAACAATATAAATTTCAAGATCCTAGGATTACTGGATCCTATAGCTCCACAGTTTATTATACTCTTCATGTAGTCAATAGTATTATAAGTTTGTCATGAAATTTGTAATGCAAAGAATGAGACATCGTAAGAGTATATACATTTCTAATCAGCGCAACAAGACGAATTGATCTAGCGCCATGTCCGTTTGTCCGTCTGTATGGATGCAAACTAGTCCCTCAGTTTTTGAGTTAGACAACTGAAAGAGAGAGCCTCCCTACTCAAATTAATGTTTTTATTTGTCGAAATTCTGATTTGTATGGTGATTATATATATTCTTTTAAAAATCATTTGTGCATTAGTAACTTATCTGAGAATATTTGTTACTGATTTTTTTATGATATATGAACTTAAGCAAATCTATAAGTACCTCATGAAATTTGAAGACCTTTAATCAAAAGATTTTTTTCATTTCTACTAGTTACACTAATGAGCAATTTCCACCGGATTTTGGAAAACAAATAAGTAATGCTGTACCTACAATATTACACAAAGTACTATACTGAGTTTTTAATGAGGAATTAAATCTTGTGGGTTGAGTCCGCGAGGGTAGAGGCTTTATTATTTATATGGTTCATTAGTCTTTCTTTATGTTTTTTTTTAAATATGTCGTCAATAAAATCGATTCCAAGATCACATTCTAGATCGGAACAGCGATTTTAAAATTTAATAATCAGTAAATATCTCCTATTCTTCCAGTGGGTCTAATTATCACAGCGAAAGCATGTGATCTAAGCAAAGAAATATATAAACGAATTGCCTTAGATATGTAGTACTTAACTTGAAAGTTTTTAAGATGTAGTTTATATGGAGGTTTAGGTTATTTATTGATTCGATCAGCAATTGTTAATGGTCGGTCTAGTATTTCAGATGAAAAGCTGACAAAAGGCAGAGTCTAGTTGGCATACACAAGGCAAAATATAATTGACTAATTGACAAAATTCAAGTAAAAACTTAAGCAAACTTTACTGGTATTATTTTCCTACATGTCTAACTGAAGATGTTAACAATACTTCCAGATTATTTCCTCTTTAAAGTGAACCCTAGTCAACCATTCACATGTGCTGGAAAGTATGTTTTTGGATGCGTGTTTCAATGTTGCGTGTTCTTGATGTATCACTTCCGCTGTCTGTTAACTTGCACTATAAACATCCATCCATCCATCCATCCATCCATCCATCCATCCATTCGAGTTTCTAGCTCATCATCTTGCAAGTCATCTAACCTATTATGTATCTACTCTCCTACTACTATATCTTTTTTATGCGATTGTAAGTATGTTAACAAAAAATTTCGTCTATTTTACTATAAAGAGTGACTCCAGTGTCAGTAGATGATGATTATGATGATGGTAACACGTCTTTTTGGTATTTTCACACGCTTGAGCATCACATTGGATTCAACATCACGTTTTACCGCTTTACACACACACACACACACACACACACACATACAGACTTACATGGAATACATGTCACGTTTGTATTGAAACTGTATGGCATTGTGTTGTCGTGATAGGATAGAATAGCATAGGATATGATATGATATGAGACAAGCGCAAAGATATTGAGGCTGACGCTTGATACTTACTATGTTACAAAGTTTGCAAGTATTGAACCCTTTTACATTTACGGTTTTTGACTGGCACCCAAAATTGTCTGTCGTCTTTACCTTTCGTTTGATGCGGGTACATTTGCCTTATGCATATCATTTTTGGTTTTTTTTAAGTAGAGTTGAGTTGAGTTCAGTTGAGTTGAGTTGAGTTGAGTTGAGTTGAGTTGAGTTGAGTTGAGTTGAGTTGAGTTGAGAAGAGTAGAGGAGAGGAGATTAGTATAAAGTAGTGTGGTCTGTCTGGAATAAAGTTTATTTAGGAAATTGTAATAAGCTTCTTTGTTGCGCATATACGTATGTAACTAGCTAACTACAAACATACTCGTACAGACATACCATAAACTCAAAAAGAATATTGTAAAACAACTACGAGTATCATATCGTATCGTTATAACGTATAAATTTAACTTCTGCCAGTCTAAGTGTGAATTGCGTGTAGTGTATGAGGAAATGATATTGAGTTGTGTATAGTTTCAGGGTGGCCCGAAATTTTTTACAAATTCAAACCGTTTTAATATGAGAACTGCTTCATCATATCACATTGCATTAACAGCCACACACTTTCTGCTCTCAATGACATGACCAAAATGTCGAAAATGTCGAAGACAGCAGAAATCAGTATGGCAGATGATGTGGAAAATGTTGAGAAAATCCGATTGTTCCCGTGAATTTTCCAAGAAACAAATTGTTGCATATTGTATTGTCATCAGAATAAATAAAAATTACTAGATCTTGTGTTCAAATCGTGAAAAAAAAAAAAAAAAAAAAATATTAAAATATAAATTAATCAAATTTTGGAACCTCTTGCTTCTCATACATGGATGGGACACTCTAATGTGGTACATTAAGAGAAAGATAGTCAACAAAATATTGCTTCCAATACAATCATTTGCTTCTCTCAATATATAACTGTCATAGCTGAAAATGTTGTCTTACCATTTTTAATTAACAGGTTTAAAATGATCAAGAGAATGAAAGTTTTAATGCAGAACTCCCTAATTAACTTTTCATTGGAATACTTAAAGGCGACTTAAGTTTTTGGTGATTCAAAATAATGCCTTCAACTTCTTGTTGCAATATTTTATAAATGTTTCATATGCGTTAATCAGTTCATTTTGTTGAATTCTCTTTAGTGACTTTGATCCATTGAACTTCAGTGTTAATAATTCCTTCCCATTAGCATACTGAAGAGTTAAACAAAACAAACCGGTTACCTCATCGTGAATAACCGTTTACCATTGGTATAATAGTATGATTTAGTTCACTCAAAAATAATAATAAAAATTAATTTATAGTCAAAGAATTTAAGTTATTAAAAATGTATATTACACAAAAAAAATTATTGAAATTGGTTAAAATTTATATATTTATTCAATTAAAAAAACCATTTCAAATGTTAAGGCAGTGCGCTGCACAAAAGGCATACTGGTTATGTGCTTGCGTTAATATTTTGGATAAATGCATATGTTTTCTTTGGATTTCCGTTCCATTATTCCACCCGTTCCCTTCTTGGCAAACACTCAAATCAAAGACAATGCTCTTCTCTTATTTGGTATTGCCTTTCCCTCTCTGCTTTATCAAATTTTCACTTGAAGCAACACATTGATCATCATGATAAATTTATTAACCTGAAATATTGCAATCGAATGTGAAGAAAAAGCTTATGTTAAATATTTAAATATCCAAATCCATTTGAAGGATATTATGTATACGTATGAATTTTAGAAAATTATAAACATTTTTGTTTAGCGAATTGCCGAAATGAATTGGGGGAATGCATCGAAGATCATAACGTATGTCTATGAATAGTCAAAAGGAAAGAAATTTTGTAAAACTGCGTCAAAAGAATGGGGGAAATGAATCTTTATTTTTTAATTTTATCACTTTTGTTATTGTTATTATTATTAATATAAAATTTTCAAAATTGGTTGTTCGAAATAATAAGAACAAATTCAGTATGGCATTTTCTTTTATTATTTAAAATGGGGAATCACTGGAAACTTGGCAAATTTATGTGAAAGAACTCTTGTGACTTATTATCAGCCTATTTCAAAAAGTTTTTCGACCAAATTTTTTCGTTTTTTTTTATGTGAATAGGCAAAAATTGTACTTCTCAAGAGAAAATAATGATAAAAATAATGATTACCAATAAATTTGTAAATAAGGCAGAGAGTATAGGTATGTGGAAATATTTTATGAACGGTTGAGACAAAAATCGAACAATTTGATCATGGCAATGAAATGCAGTACGTTAGAAGTCCTCATAATCAATAGAAACACATGTAAAACCGTCAAGCATGGAGGGTTGAAACTAATGTTATGGGAATGCTTTTCATGGCAATGCCCAAGGTCTTTATTTCACATAGTTGGTACGATGGATGCTAATTATTGTGTTGCAAGAATTCTATAAGAAGTAATGTTATCTTATGCGGAAAAAGAAATATGATAGGTCTTCCACCAAGACAAGGGCCCAAAACACACTTCCTATTGAGCACCTCTGGGAGGATGTTAAGAATGGTTTAAGAACCTAGGGATAATATCACTTTATCAAGATATCGAAATTTAATAAATTCTATGACGCCCAGATGCAAAGAAGTGATAACAAATCATGGTGGAGCTACTACTTCTTAATTTAAAAAACAAAAAAAAATTAGTATTTTTTGTTGAAATTTTAATTTTGACACCTTTTCCTTTTTTGTTCTTATTATTTTAAGTCGTTCAACGTTATTGTTCTTATATTTTTGACCACGCACAATGCAATCGTAGAAAATTACTCAATTTACATTCATGAATATCTTTTGACATCACTCACCTTGTGATTAAAAATTTCATAGATGTTTGAGCCTATTTGATCCAACAATTAAATGTTTGAGAGAAAATATTTTTTTTTTTTTTTAGAACAATGAAAGAGCTGTCCTGTTTATGCAAATAATTGTCTTGGTTTAAATCGAATTAGTCTGGATATGTTTCTTGTCTCATTTTTGTTAGATCGACAGATCTATTCCGTTTCAATTACATTCAAATTTGGACTTTGGGGTGGCCAATACAAAACTTCGATCTCAACATCTGTCAAGAAAGTTTTGCTCGATTTGCCTGTCACCTGAGGGAAATGCATGATCATTCAAAATCCTCAAATATTTATTTATAATAATATAATGACAAAAAATACTGTCAACTTAAAGGTGGAGAAAAATAACAAAAATATTGTTTAGAATTCAGATTAAAACTAATTTAATATTACTAAAAATCTTTCTCTAAAATATGTGTGACCAGAGACAGAAACAGGTAGTCGGGATGGGAGAACCACTATGAAGAACTACAAGTTGACCTGGTTAGACGTAGGTGAAGTAAGATTTTCTTATTGTTGGTAGATGGTGACATCTCAATAGAGACTTCTAAAACTTTGATAAAGAATAGAGAGAGTGTTATTAAGCAAAAGTAGTTTTTTGAAGTTATATTCGAAGGAGGGGAGGAATTAGTCAGAATCACACTTACAGGCAATCGATGGCTATTCCGTCTTGATTCAAATTCATGAACAATGGTATGCTTAGGCCAACATTTAGTAGCACAAACAATAGGAAAATTGTTATCAGGGACACTAAATTTAAAAGACGCAATATCCTGAGGACTTGAGAAATTAAATTTACTTAGTAACTTATTAATTTAATATTGTAATAATATAAGAGACAACTTCATCATGGGTTGTATATGCAGACAACTTAGAAATGAAGACTTGTCAATGGGGAGCAACAACAGTGAGAACAGGAAGCAATAGATGATTTAGTATTAGATAAAATTGGACTGAAAACAGGAATGGAATTTGGAGCCGGTGAATGTGGTGATAGGGAGGAAACCGTGGATGTTAATAGGCAAGTAGTAGATTGAGCTAGGGAATCAGAAGTTGGTAAAGAAGTTTGACTATCAGGAAGAGAGTTACAAACTGCTGTAACTTTTGTAGGCTCTAATGGGATTGTAAGGTTACAAAGAGATGGCAGATTGGGTGAGTGAGAAAGGGAAAGCAAGGAAGTATCAAAATCATAATTCGCTAGAAGATTAGTTGAGAATTCAATAGTCCTAGACAACTGCAAAGTAAATTTTTTAAGATTCAAAAATTGGTCAGTACATACCAGAGAAATCTGTTTGCTGCTTAAAGCAGTCTGGACAAGACCATCTGGTACCACCGCAGGCTGAGTTATTTAAATAAAGCCTGTCATAGTCACGACCAGTCAATCCAGCGCACTTTAAATGAACCAAAAAATAGAAGACTGCACGATTTTTATCAGAATCTTTATTACTGCATGGCCCGTAACAACAAGCCATATTTGAAATTTAAATAATTAACCTTGCTGTGTATGTGTCCTACGTAAACCCGGATTGTTTTACGTGTTCTTTACTACAATAACTTCAAATGATACCCAATCAGCCCAGATATTAAAAATAAAACCTATACTATATACGTACTAGATTAATGATGTTTACTTGTCAAAACATAACAAATCTTTTGTTCTGTTGACTGCTTCAAAAAGAAATCCTTATGTATGTGAAAATACAAGTTAGAAAGTCCCTTTCTTTGTTTTATATATGTATATTCATGCAGGATGTTAGAAGCCTTTGAACTCTTGATGTATTCCAATTTTAATTTAACTTTAACTTCATTTAAGTCGCAGTTATTGCTTCAACATCTTATCAAATCGTTGTATCTATAAACATATGTGTGTATATACATTCATACAATAAATACAATAGTAGATACAATACTATAAACGCGTATCTGTGTAAAGAATAGATACATACGAACATGGAAACAGATTTAGATTGATGAAGAAATTTTCGCGGAAGTCATTTTGAGAATACAGTAAATCATTACCACCGCGTTCGAAGTGGAATTTGTCTTTTGACTTCACTTCATTAATATGCATGACGCCGAAAATCAAAAAACCCCGTCTGCTTTTGACAATTTTGACTTTACCAGTCTCAATGAATAGCAAAAAGCAAATATACTTAGGAAGGAAGAGTAGTTCTAAAACTTTATGTGTATGTATATACACATCTGTATGTATGTACGAACGAACACCAGTCCCACTTGGGCTCAAGTAGTCAAATATCAACGAGTATTCATAGTCAAAGAGAGTCAAAGATACATACAATAAAAGGACAAACAGTCAGGTTGAGTGTATCTGAACAGTGTGAACAGTCATGAACATCTGCAAGAAATAAAGTTTTTTGCAATATGTTTTCCTTTGTTTCATTTTGTTTTTCTTTGATTTTGATTTTCTTTAACTTTGCCTAAGATTTCAATTGAATTTTTATTCGTAATGAACTTTTTGTTGGGGTGTGTATGGGTGGTGCCGGCATTTTCATAACCGATTCCAACTCCATTCACTCACATACAATTTCTCAATCACAATATTCACACAGCTGTTACTACATAGCATTGTTATTGTTGTTGACAAAAGTTATACGTACATACTTCGTTTAAGGTGAACCAAAACAAATACTCTATGAGTTTTTGCCCAGATTAATACTCTTCACGTATAAGTTTGTCGACACAGACGTTTGTAATGCACAGAAGGACAGATCGAAGACCTCAGAAAGTATATACATCAGATTGAAGACACGAGTTGATCTAGTTATGTCCGTGTGCTTTACTGTCCGTCTGTCTGTCCGTCTGTCTGTCCGTCTGTCTGTCCGTCTGTCTGTCCGTCTGTCTGTCCGTCTGTATGTATGTAAACTAGTCCTTCAGTTTTTAAGCTAGAAAGCTTAAATTTTTTATCAAGTTTTATTTTCTATCATACGCTGCATATTTGTCAGAATCAGCCGAATTGGATCACTAGAAGGGGTGCCTCCCATACAAACTTCCCATCTAAATTCATATTTCTATTAGAAAAACTTTTTTGGTTTTTGTACTATCACCTTGAAATTTGGACATTATAATTGTCTAATTCATATTTACAAACCATGTAAGTCCCTCGATTTACAAAAAGTGATATCTCTCACACAAACATCGCATCCGAATTCATGTTCTTATAAAAAAACGTTTTTGTTTTTTATGTTATCGAATTGAAATATAATTATTTACCCCATATTTATCACCTATGTAAATTTCAAGACCCTCGAATTACTAGAATGGGTACTTACCATACAAAACCCCATTCAAATTTATCTTCTTATTAGAAATTTTCTTTTGTTTTTTGTGTTATCGAACTGAAATTTGGATATTATAAGTGCCTCACACATATTCAACAACTATGTAAAGTTCCTAGGATTACTGGATCGCATAGCTCACATACATATGTTGCTATAACAATGTTGAAACGCAGTATGTATACATAAGTGAAATCAATCATTATTTTGTTATATTTTTGAGTGCTCAATCACAGGAGCATAGAGGATGCATGAAGAGTCGAAGATACCCTTCTTTCTGATTTTACATAGATTTTCTAATACACAATATGTGTATATGGATTCTATTTCAAAATGCTGTAAATTATAAAAGAAAGATATTGAAATGAAATGAAGAATTTAAGGGAAGAAATGCTGTTTGGTTTGTTTTTTGAATCTTTTGACCAAAATAACCGATTACGCGATTGGCCACAAAAGATATTAATGTGTCCGCTACAGAAGTCAGTCAATCATTGAATTGAATAGTATATAGAAACTGCAAACGAGAAGATGTTTGTCTAGCGACAATACAAAAATTAACAAAACTGTCATTTTTAGCCACAAAAATGCAAAAGATTCATACACAAAATCGTTTTTATTGCGGTTTGTGATTACAAACAAGCGACAGGATATGAAAAACAGGACCACTGGTGTACGAGTATATGGTACTAGAATAGTGGAAAAGAAAACAAACCATTTAATGCTATCAGGACACAAGACTCTTAGGACATATTCATACTTATATAGACAGAGAGACAAGCAGACAGCAGACAGGCAAAGAGACCAAAACAGGCCAACAAGAAAAACACACAGATCGACTAGAGTCAACCTTGCTTTGTTTAAACAAGAGACTGAAACTGACAAATATAAACGTACATATGTATATGTAGATACAGACAGATAGACCAACCAACCGAACGACAAAAAACAGATCGAAATATGTTTATGCTTCTACCTCTTTACTTTGCCATATATAAGTAAGTGGGCAAAGTAAAGTGGAAGGAATGAAGAAGTAGAGTATGAAATCCAACTACAACTAACGAAAACCACAGAGACCTCAAGTTACCTCGGTTGCCTCTTGAATCTTTATATGTATTGTATATAGAGGCACATGTTTATTTCTCTCTTACTATTCATTGCCTTCTTGCCTGTTGCCTGTTGCCTGTTGCCTGGTTCTCTGTTTGTCTATTTGTCTCAAAGAGTCTGTCTATATATTGTAGTCATTGTAGATTTTTCCGAAA
The DNA here is from genome assembly GCA_037040105.1 of Amiota albilabris. Classification (NCBI taxonomy): domain Eukaryota; kingdom Metazoa; phylum Arthropoda; class Insecta; order Diptera; family Drosophilidae; genus Amiota; species Amiota albilabris. Next base: position 2,291 of record JBANCV010000481.1, on the reverse strand, counting down.
CCCATTTACTTAATGGATATAATAAATTTTTCTACAAATTGAAAGTCGTAATTTTCATTGTTCTCGGGCTGCTGGTACAGCAGTTGCTCCACTTCGCTACAATCAGCTCCGCTCTCCTCTTCTTCATATTATTGTTGTTGTTGAAATGCAACCCATTTGAGCAAAAGGTAAGAGTTCTATACTAGTTTTTTGAGGCCGACTGAGTCTGCTGAGGAGTCTTGTTGTGTCAATTGTCGTCATCTTCATAAGTAGTATGAGTAGTCATCCTGTAACATTGCTAGACATGTTTGCCTTGGCCGCATTACTTTAGGGTTATGTGTTACATTTTCCAAACACTCAAAAAGTTTCAAGAAAACCAACCAAACAATTGCTGAGGTCTATGCAGAACTTACATCTAAGATGGAAGCAACATTAATGTAGCTTTCCTACTGGAAACGAAGAAGGAGGAGTTGGATGCGTGAGTAAGGCATTTTAATTTATTTTTAATATAAAAAGAAACATTATATAATTTTATTTGAATTTAGTCCTGAAGCCCATAATTTTTGGGCTGTCACTTCACTGTAGAATAGAATAGACTAATATGCTTGTACTATTTACTTAATGTTTCCTATCATAAATTTTATGTTGGTTGGTGATGTTTAATTTAGCAAAGGTAGCTAGCTCATCTCCCATCAGATCTACTCAGGTTTCAATGTCTGTCAGTCATCAACCATCAGCCATTGTTGCAATTCATGAACATTGAAACTTTATACACACATATATACGAGTATATATAAATATATTCATATATATGTATTGTACAATATATAAAAAGATAGATTGTTATCGCTTAAGATATCTACAAACCCCTGAGGTTGAATATGGCGTAAGCTTCGCGATGCGTATTCTTACAAACAAACTCACATCCAACACCACCATCGCCACCATCATCACGTACGTAAGGCAGGTCGAAAGCCCAACAGTAATTTCATTAAAGTGTCTATCTTCAGGTGAAATTAGCAAATCGACCTTGTTCCCATTCCCCAAGTAAGCCATCAAACTGTTTCCTTGTTCCATATCTGCCTGCACGTTCTATATATCTTCTCATCTCCATCCACTCATTCATTCAGTCAGTCAGTCAGTCACTCACTCAGTCAGTCAGTTAGTCTTTCAGTTAGTCGTTCAGCTAGTCATTCTATTCCATTTGGCCTTGTTTTGTCTTGGTCTAACTACGTGCAAATTTCACATTAGAAAATCAGCATAAGATGAAGGGCCTATTTAACTTCACATTTCATGGTCGATTTTATCTCGTACATCGTCCTTCCATTCTTCAGACAAAAAGCCAACAAAGATGTGAATTATTTTTTATTTGTTTGTTGCCTAAAACAAAATATTCTTCCCTTTCTTTATATAAATTAAGGATATTTACTTAGAAGATTTAATGTTTTGTATACACAGGTAAGACATAAACGAGTATGTGAGTATTTTGTTCTTTATAAGATTCGATTAATTTAACAAAAAGATAAAATATTAAAATTGTTTTTGACTTGTCATGTGCATGTCTTCATCACTTTACCTCATCAATGTTGTTGAGAAATCGAATTTATAACAAAAAGAAAGGTTGGTTTCTTTTTTAGCTATAACTTAAGATAAACATGAAAATATTAAGATTTATTCTTAATCAGATTAGATTAAAGTTATGCATAAGATGAGACCAACAGAAAGAAAAACTTATGGAAATGCTCAATGTACAAATGTACAATGCATATATCAAAAGATGACCTTTTGTTAAACAAAAAGTATAGAAAGACTCAAGCATAGAGATAAAATTGAAAATTGTTACTTCCTCAGGCGCCTGGATGTATGCAATACATTTTGTTTGTAGAAAGAAAATTCAAGAAAAATATTATGCTTTTTATTAAATGTGTATTTCTTCTAATTACAAGAATTTCTTTTCAATGACATTTCCCATTTATAATAGCATTATGACAATAATCAGATCTTAAATCTTATTTTCAACCCAACACAATACGCCTTAGTGTATGCAATAATTTATTGTATATTTGATTTTGTGTTTATGAGAAATTCTCTGTGCAGTAGACATATTTCCTCTATTCAAAGCTCTTTAAAACTATAAATACTCAATTGTTAAATATTCGATCTCTATGGTAGAAAATGTATAGTCAACAAGAATGAATTCAATTTTTATTCAAATTTGCTTTAACTAATTGGGATCTCGTTGTTGGGAAAATGATTTGGAAAATCGTTTCAAAAGTGTTTACCACAAAATTACCGACAAATGTGAAAAGTTT